>PVKM010022608.1:0-21707 GCA_004027735.1 Carollia perspicillata
TCAAGATGATGGGAAGCCGTTGGAGGGTTCGAGTCAGGGAGTGAAATAATTTGGGTTACATTTTTGAAAGATCACTCTATTACTGTGAGAATGGACTCAAGGGGCCAGGAAGTTAGGCAGGCAAGGAAAAGTGAGTAGAGAAAATTGGAAAGGAGTTGCCAGCAACACAGGAAGAAAAAGAGGAGAGAATTTTCATGGAAGCCCAAAGAAGACAGTCTGTCAATATGGGCAGAGGAGAGGTGGGACTGGGCAGCGTTGACTAATGGATCTGGCGGGATGGAGCTTATTTATTGGTGACCTGGCTAAGAGCCAATTCATTCTCTCGTGGGAGGAGAGAATGGAGGGTGAGGCAGCCGGAGAACAGTAAACGTAGACGGAAGGAGTGTCACTGGGTGGAGAAGCAGAGGGTTAAGGGAGTGTGTGTAAGGTACGTTTGTGTTCTAATTGGAGTGATCCTGCAGGAAGGGAAAACTGATAATGCAGGAAGGTGGACCATTGCAGGGCGCAAGTCCCTTGTAGAGCGGGGCTGGGTTTGGAGCTCAAGTAGAAGACTGGCCTTAGGTAGGGATGAGGTTACTTCTTCCCGTGTAGCAGAAGGAAAGGCAGAGTATGGGTGTGCATGGGTAGATCGAATGGGAAAAATGGAAGCATTATCTTCATGGTCACCATCCTTGTGTGTTGCTGGGTCTTTGTGGTGTGTTACAGCCTCTAGACCTTTTTGTGCTATTGTGCCAGTTTTCTTGCACAATAATTTTTTTTGCTCCCTCTCTAGGCCGTGTATCTCGCTTACAGATCTGTTTACATCTCTCTCTCTCTCTCTCTCTCTCTCTCTCTCTCTCCCACTAAACTGGCATCTCTTCAACAGGAGTGGTTATCTTTGTATCTCCAGACACAGCTCAGTGTTTGGCAAGAACTGAGTTGAAGAAATGACAGTTACATTGGTACAAAGGATTTGTGTTAACAACTACACAAACATGCAGTAGAAAAGGAAAGTAATTTGAGAATATGAATAAAATTAAGTGTTTACATTACTTAGAAGAATTAGTATGATTTTTTTAAAGTTGAATGAACAGTTACCAGAGCTGAGGAGTAGCTAAGAGTTAAAAAAAAAAAGAAAGAAAAAAGAAAGGTACCATTTCACTCCACTTGGAAGAAGGTGGGATTTTAACAGCCACTTTGAGCAGGGGTGAGCTAGCGTAGTGATGCCGTACTGTGATGGAAAGCACAGTTCCCGGTTCAGGAGAAAGCGAGACACTTTCTCACATGTAGTAAAAGCAGATCCGCAAATCCCGGTGTGGTCAGTATGCTTGTGGGGATCTCAGAGTAGCAGGGGAAGTCATGTATTCAGAACAAGAGTAGATGTTTTGTTTTGTTTCATTTTTCCACAAGAGTGTTAAAGAAAGATGACCTAAGCAGATTTACGGAATGAATGAAGACAACTTTATAGGAAATTTCAGTTTAGCATGTATAGCTCTTCCCAAATCTTTTTCCTACTTGGTTTGGGAAAAGAAACCACAACAAAACAAAATAGTTAACTTCCCCGTCAACATTATACAGCACATCGTAGATGAAACATGACTTTTCTGAGTTACAAGCTGCCCCTGGCAAAGAGGCTTGTTTTAAGAGCATAATCTCAATGCGTGCCCTGAAATTAATGTTCCGTGGGCACTCCAGATTTGTGTGACGTTCTGTAAGTTATATCCAGCCCAACTGTTCTCTTAACCGCTTGCATTAAGTATCATGAAATGAGTTGCCCTGAAAGGATCCATCTGAATAAAGATGCTTTTATGCCTTTGTAACTCCTTACTGTATGACCCCAGGTCGCTTCTGTTGGTATTGGAAGCTTTCTCTCTCACTTTTCACTCTCTTGCTTTAATGGATGGGAGGTCTCCACACCAGGCTTTCTTTCTCCCTGGGCTGCCAGGTGCTGGCAAAAGGTGCTGCCATCCGTGTGGGGGAAGGAGGTGGGCACTGGCCTCTCCATCATGTCTCTTCCCTTCCCAGAGGCGGATGGGCCACCAGCTGAAGAAAGGTCACAGCCAGAGCTCCCGCCACATAGAGCTTATTTTCTCCAGATCGTTGTAATGCTTCTTTCATCTTTCCCCTGGATTTTTATTTTTCAAAACACTCTCCGATGTGTGGCCTCATTTAATGTTACATGAAGCTGACAACCTAACATCTCACCAAGTTTAGCTGGGACCACAGTTCGCCCTCACTGTGCTGTACCATCTTGCCAAGTTCTGTCTTGGGTACTCAGCTCTCATTCAGAAAGGAGTTCATTTGATTTACATGATGCTGTGGTTGTCTCCTTAAAGAAAGCTAGCTGCTTGCACACCCCGGGAAACTGTCTCTGTGAATGCACTTGATTCTCGCAGATCATGTGACATTCCTCTTCTCTCTCTCTTTCCTTTTACGCCATCATGGGGCCCTTCATGTTCAAATTAAAGCCTCCTGTTCTGCCTCTCCCTCCTCAATGGGATTTTACTCAAGGGGCCCATGGCTTCAGTTTTTATTTCCTTTTACCTGAGAGAGGCTGATAGAAGTAGAAAGGCATTTTTGAGTTTAAACGTAAGGCTACTGCCATAAGTTAAGAGGATTTTCGCAGTGCTGGATGTGCCTAGGCACTGGCTTACTTCCCCAGGAGGACTCGAACAACTTCCGCTGAGAAGGGAAACTCTCGTTCCGGGTGTGCTGGTGGGCGGCAGTGGCAGCGTCGGCAGCCCGGCCACACAGGTGGGGTTCAGAAAGGGAGTGTTGCCTTGTCCAGCGCTGGCTCAAGCTGGGCCTGCATTTTAATGTAAAATTGTAAAAAAAAAAAGGGATTTTTTTCCTCCAAAGATTATAAGTTTGCCATTGTATTGTTAACTTAGTTACTACCTCACATTTGCCATATAACAAAGTTATGTTTTTACTAACGTTAAGGACAATATTCTCTTTGTGCTTTCTCCTTTCTGCGTTTCCATTTTCTCCCGTCTACACTGTGGATTATCAGGTAAACGTCAGTGGGAAGGTGGATGCTAGGTTAAGCAGAGTTTGGATAACACTGATGAATGGGAGGCTGGGGGCCTGGGGGGCGTTAGAGTTGCTGGACGGGTTGTGTATCTGGACTCCAGTCCCTTTGATGTGCATTGGACCCCTGGCTTCTGTTTACCCTGCCTCTCTCTGCCTTCATTGCATATTTGGAAACTATCTTATAGCTAGAGCGAAGCCCAGGGAAATCTCTTCTCTTACAGTTTTGGCTGTGTTCTCACAGTTTCCATCTAATAACATAGTTTAGAGAGAACTTTTAAAGCTTTCTGAGAACTCCAGAGAGTCTTATTTTGTCTTCGCCTACAGCCAAGATAATTGAAGCATTGTCAGTCTCTTTCGGGGGCTTCTTCAGGTAGAATGTGATACTGCTCGGAATGTCCAGACAGACCCGAGGGGGCACGACGCGCAGCCCTTCCTGGCACCGTGGTTCTGGTTCTGCGTGTGATGAAAACGAAATGGAATTTTAGCCTGTTTGACACACAAAGCCTGTTTGTGTGTTTGACACACCAAGGCAACGCAGTCTCCTCTAGTAACAGCCTTTCTTATCATTTTCAAAGTCTCCTCTGATTTTCAGTCTGGCCATTTTTCATTCCCTTCTTTAAGGAAAACCAGATTCCTCAGCCCTTCCCTTCAGTTGCTGAAGGAGATTCACACGGAGTCCCAGGGCAGGTGAACTAGGCCAGAGCCCATGCAGAAGCCGAGAACCACGTTCCTTCCCTCCTTTAGTCCTCGGCTTTGCCTGCCTGTGCACAGTTCCTCTCAGGGAAGAGAGACCAGAGACGGTCCTGTAAGGAGAGCTCGGGAAGAAACAGAGTCAAATGAGTGAGGCAGAAAAGGGAGACAGTGGTTGTGAATGAGTGATGAGATTTGATGCCATTCTCACTGCCAGCCCTGTACTTCTCTAAAAAAAAACAAAGAAAGGGAGGTAGGCTAGAGACGGTCAAATCATACGAATAGACTATTTATCAAGTATCCACATGCCCGGAGATGCCTGCAGGACCTGTAAGCAGAGGTGTCAGATGCGTATGTGGGTAAATTAATATGATATTCAAATCAGCAAAGTAAAACCAAACATATTTTAAAGATGGTAAGGTCAGGAAAGCACAGTGCTCACAAACACATCACTTCCGCACGTGCGCCCCTCTCACATGTGTGTACATTCAGGCAGGACTGGTAGTGAATCTCTCTGAATCGCTGACTCCTCCCTAGCAGAAGGCCTCCGAGGGAACACAGGCCGTAGCCTACTGACCACATGCTACTTCTTCTTCGGTACCTGCACCTACTTTGTCTCCCCTAACTCGGGAAGGCACCCTGTGCCCCAGGGGGCATTCTCATTGTTACAGATGGAGAAATGGAAGCGCCGAGAGGTCACGGTGTTCGCAACAACAACCAGACCGTGGCGGTGCCACATTTCAAAACCGGCTCTGCCCGACTCCAAAGACCTTGAGTGGATCCTCTCTCCACTAAACTGCTGTCTCGCCAGAAACTACCGACATCTTTACCCGACGTATTTGTAGCATGTTTGCTCAGATTGAGACAACTTCGTGATTCTTAACTGACTCCATGGTGGGAGGACCTCCTGTCCAGGTTTTACCAAACAACCAGATATCCCCAGTTAGGATTGCTTTCAGTCTCACTTTCTTAACTATAATCAGCATTGATTCTTTCTTATTCCCTGATAGCATTAAGTTATGATAACATTAGGGTGACAGAAAATAAAATCGATAAATGTATCTTACTGCATAATAGATCAGTAAAATGTGAGAATTGGCAACAAAGTAGGTCTTATCTAAAAAGTATTGACAAATACGAAGCACAGGCTTTAAAAGCATTTCAGATAAAGATAACTTTTTTTTTTGCTAAACAAACGTTTTTAGGTGTAAAAGAAAATACAGTCTTGCTTCTGAGCATCTTATTATCAGCATGTTCTGTAGATGAAAATTTGCTCTTACAAAAGAAGCCATGTGTTTTTAATTTTGTTCAGGCCTTACATCTAGCACCAGAGTAGGTATTAGGCAAAGGTTATGTTATGGACTAAATGTTTTATAGCCTCCTAAAAATTTATGTGTTGAAACCATAACCACCCCCAATGGTAATAGGAGGTGAGACCGTTGGAAGTGGTTGGATTTACGTGAGGTCACCAGTGGGTGCAGTGGGCATGATGGCACTCGTGTCCTGTAAGAAAAAGAAGAGAGACCAGAGTGCTCTCTCTCTGTCTTTCTCTGTCTCCTGCCATGTGAGGACGCAGCACCAAGGTGACCACCTGCAAGCCAGGAAGACAGCTCTCCCCAGGAACCAAATTGACTAGCGCCTTGGACTTCCAGCCTCCAGAACTCTGAGAAATAAATGTCTTTTGTTTCAGCCACCCAGTCTGTAGCATTTTGTTATGGCAGCCAAGCTGAGACAGGTTAGTTGAAGTGAATCGATCTCAGTCTCTAATAAAATGTTGTCACCTTTCAACTACTTCATTTTGCTTCTGTTCCTTTTACCTCTGAATTGCTGTAGTCTCCTCTAATTTTGACTGTCATCCCCAGTGATTAGAGAAAGAAAGCACAGGTTGGGGCTTCTCTTATCCTCTCTCCAACTTCTGCCTCAGTGGTGATCATGCCATTTCAGGAGCCCTTCCACTTTAGAAAAGACATCTGTCTTTGTTGTGGCTCTCTGGTCCCCGGCCCTCATTAATCATCTTCAAAACCCCACCCATCCCAGGTGTCACCTCACTTACGCCCGGGCGTCTTGGGCAGGACCCTTCATAGTGTCGTTGCCATCGCCACTCTCTCTGCATATTGTTAAAAAATTACTCTTTAGAAGTTTCTGTTTAAAAGCTCCAAGGGAGAATTAGGTGGAGTGATAACATTTTCCTAAGATTATTTGCCATGCTGGCATTGAGGCAGAGAAATCTGTTAGAAAAACTGTTTGCTCTTTTCCCATGTGCGGATGTGCTGTCTCTATTCTGAAGCTGTCATGTGCTGTAATAACTGGTTTGACACTTATCTTTTTTAATGCAAAGAGGAAATTGTCAGAGTTTGCAACAATAGAATAGATCCTTTGTTATTTGTATTATGTTCACTTGAAAGTATGTTTTTTGCTCTCTTTGCCTTGATAAAATGGAAGTTTATGCAGTAAAAGATGATGGCATGACATGAAATGCCAGAATTTGGACAGTATCAGAGCAGAGCAGGGTTCAAATGAATCATTAATTGGTGTTTTTTAGAACCAGTGTTTGTAAGCAAAGTTGTCAACTCAGATCACAGCCCGGCCTCGTAGGATCTTGGTACTTTATCAGAATAATTATTCATCAGTGCCTAGAACGTATCCTCCTGGAGTGGTTGGAAGCGTTCTCTCTATGCCAGCTCGTAAGCACACGTCACACACCCTGGCTTCACTCAGGCCTGCGTTCATTCACTGTCCGGGCAGGAGGAGGGAAGCCGTAGCCTCCCTGGTACTCTGAATTGTGCTTTTAATTTTACATCCCTGGGAGGAATCTGTGATCAGATTATTCTGGCCTTTGTATTGTGCTGCTTTGAGAACAATTTCCAAAGTGCCTAATGATTAAGCTTAAAAACTACTTTCATGTACTTTCAGTGAACCTTTGATATTCAACATTTAGGTTATACAGAGTGAAAAACACAATGGCAATCCCGAATTAATTTTCTCCAACCTGTCAACTGGATTTTCAGGAAATTGAATGAGCATTTCCAAACTTGCTTGCTAGTTCACATTATTTGACGAGTTAGAGAAGGCCTCTTGGAGTTTACTGCCAAAGGACGGACTAGGGATAAGACCACTGAATCTGAATCATTTTGTTTCCAGGCCTGGCCCAGCCCCTCTCCCAGGGACCCACAAAGAATTTCTATGTAATTTTGGGACTCAGTTTCTCTTTTATTCATCTCAGCGGTTGAGCTAGACCCTGTCTCAGGTCTCTTCTCTGCCCTAATCATCTGTGATTCAAATTGGGAGGTATGGCAGCAGCTTTCGGTCAAAAAGCAGCAGGAACGCAGGAGATCACGGCCATGCTGGTCTTCTGAGAGTCAAAGAGTGGTTCCTGTTAGAGTAACTTCATTCTGAACAATCAACAGATACTGTGTTTCTATAAAGATGCTACGCTTGGTGCTGTGGGGCAGGATGAAAAAACAAAAACAGTCATTTTGACGGAGAAGTGAGAGCTTATGGATGAGTCAAGACAGCATATGTTGTGTCAGAGGAGTGATTCGTGTAGTAAATGTTGAGAGCAGGGATTGGAACACCAGGGGTGGCCCTCCCAGACTCAGAGCTGCCGAGCAGTCGTGTGCCACGTGCAGGCAGTGGCAGGAGCAGGAGCAGGTCATGGGACACAGACTCACAGACTTCTGAGCAAAGATTGGAGGGCAGTATGGAGCTAGGCTGCAGTGCTTTCCTTTTAAATTTTACTTATTTATTTATTTTTAGAGATGGGGAAGGGAGGGAGAAAGAGGGGGAGAGAAACATCCATTAGTCACTTCTCATACACACCCAGACTGAGGACCGAAATGCAACCTAGGCATGTGGTCTGACTAGAAATTGAACCAGCAGCCTTTCGGTTTGCAGGACAGATGCCCAACCAACTGAGCCACACCTGTCAGGGCTGAAGTGTTTTCCTTTTAAATGTAACCATTAATGGGAGATTTTTCAGAGACTAAAAGTATTACTATTGTAGAAAATTTGGAAACTAGAAAAGTATCCATTAAAAGTCACCCAATAACCTCACAATCCATAAATCATCACTTTGGTCTTTGATCTACATCTTTGTGATTATGTGCATGTTTTCTTTTTAAAAGTGAACTCCAGATCATATTATATATGTTTTATGTCCTTTTTTTATTTAGTGGTGCATTATTTCATTATATATAAGTGTCATAATTTGATTTTTTCCTGTATTGAAGCACGTATAGATTGTTTGATATTGTGGTCACTATTCCCGTATGTTAATTTTTGCTGATTTTTATATACAAATTATCTGATTATTTGAGATTTCAAAAAATACTTATACTTTCATATAAGGTTTAATGTGACAGTTGAGGAGTTTGAACTTTAAATTGTAGACATTAGATACCATTTAAATTTTTTTAATCATGACATTGACCAAGAATTTGGCTCTAAAAAATAAATGTAGTTGTATCTTAGAAAAAAAACTAGAGGATGGCTCTAACCCGGGATAGGCAAGAGTGTCATGAAAGAAGACTGTAAGAACTGATGCTGATAACAGTTCATCGATTCATTCATGTGTCTGAACCAGGAGCAGTGCTGAACCCTGGCAATGAGGATGGCTTGGATTAAAGTGAGCAGGAGCTCGCCCTAGAACCTCTGCAGTAGTCTCTTACCTGGTCTCCCTGTTTACACGCTTGCTCCCCTTCATTTTCCACCCAGCAGCTTTGCTGTTCTTCTTAAGACATTAACTCAGATCATGCGCGTAACCTGTAGGTTTCCCATTATACCCTGGGAACCTTACCATGGGAACCCCAAAACCTTACTATGGATACTGCACCACCCATTTATTACCTCCAACTTTACTGGCCTTTTTTGGGTTTTCTGAAATGGTCTGAGTTTTTTTTTTTTTTCTACCCTGAGGTTTTCCCACATGTTACATTTCTTTCTAGAATGAATTTTCCCAATCTTCTCACAATCTTCACCTAGCTACCTAACTACCTCAGACTTACCCTTTAGTAGTCTCAACTCAGTTTTCAATACCTTAGAGAATCCTTTTTTAAAAATCCTCACCCGAGGATATGTTTATTGACCTAAAAGAGAAAGAGGCAGGGGTGGGGGAGAGAGGTGGGAGAAACGGTAATCGGTTACCTACCATACACACCCCAACCAGGGGTCAACACTCAACATAGGTATGTGCCCTGACCAGGGATTGAACCTGCAACCTTTTGGTGTACAGGATGACACCCCAACCAACTGAGCCATTTGGCCAAGGCGAGAATCCTTTTTCACTACCACCACCCCTTAGGTCCTCATAGAAACCAGTCCTTTTTCTTTACAGCATTTATCACAATCTGTAATGGTGCCTTTATTTGTGTACTCACTTAATGTATGACTCCCCAACTAGACTATAAGCTCCCTAAGGGCAGGGACCATGACTGCCTTGTTCACTTTTGCTCATTACCTGTCACTGTCCTGAATAAGACAGACATAGTCCCAGGCTTCTTAGAGTTTATAACCTTATTGAACTTCCATACTGGCTCTGAGGGTAAGAGAAGAAGAATCAGAAATGATGAATGTACGAACCTTAATGTAGATGGTCAGCAGGATAAAGATGTCATTGACAGAATGGTTAGGCTAAGTCGGATGAGGAGAGAAATGATGGATCCAGTTTTCAGCATGTGGAATTTAAGGATTAAAGTGGGCTAACTGGGCTAATTCATTGGAAAAACCCGACATACCAACACCAGTCTCTTGCCTTAATAAAACAAAGCTTAACTCAAGCCTATTGCTCATTTTTATTTGGGGATATTATTCATGAATCAGAGCTCTCTCTCTTTTTTTTATTGGGGTCCTGGAAGGTTTTTTTTTTTTTTTAGACTATTGCATTTATCTTCCTACATTGTAGATGAAGAAATAGAAAGTATAAAGCCGGCATTTTAGTCTCACTTGAGGACATGGCACGCTACCCTCTCTGTTACTGAAGCCCCGACACCTCCCCATCCCATTTGGAGGAGAAAAAAAGTTAAATTTTCCTTCTTCCTACCCCAACAACTACCATAAACTCCCACTCCAATTATGCTGGGGAAAATGTCTAAATTTGGGGAGATTCTATAGTGTTTTAAATACTTATTGGGATCCAACCATAGTATCAGGATTGTGATATTAGATTTTGAGTATAGTGCTTAAAGTCATGGTATTTTACAGAATTGCAAAGATAAATTTAAATTGAAAGCTGATTTTTCCCTAGAAATATTCTTTGCTCTCTGAAATGTGAGCAATGCAAGAATGGACTTGATTGTGACTTGAGAAGGATTATAGAAATTAGCAAGCCAACCCTAGAGATAAGTGTATCTCTTCACATATAATAGACCTAACGTACTTTTAGAAAATAAATGGAAATGTGAACCAAAAACCCCAACTCCTGTAGGTGCCTTTTGGCCTTGCATCTATAGAATTTATAAAATCTATCCCAGGATTGATGGGTCATTTTTCACTGGTTTTCAAGACTGAGGCCACCTTCGAGATGTTAGATACAATCTGGAAGTCATGCGTAATTTTTAGAAGTTATTTTAAAACCCAAGGCATTGTCTTTTGCTGCTTTCTATGACTGCGCCCAGCTCTCCTTTCCAGTACCCAGCTCAGCCTGACACAGTGGTACTGGCTGCTTAACGCTCTATAAAATGTTGTTTAAATATTTCTAACTTATTGTTTCGTGCTGGGTTTTATGGAACATAAATTTCTATTTAGGCCACTAATTTACAGAAGTTTGTTACTAATATCACTGCGGGCTCCATCCATCTAAAAATATTGCTCATAAGCTACGCTAAAAATATGTTATATATTTGCACTGTATGTAAACAGTGTTGTGTTTTATTAGTGTGCGGTGCTTTGACTATGGAAACGCTCGCATTGCAGCATATATTTAGAGGGGATGGGAACTCAAGTATGGTGGAGAGACTACAGAAAAGCGAAATCCCTGCAGGATGGGATTTATGGAATTTTTCAGAGCACTTTGCACAAAATCTATATACAATACCTATATTTTCTGCAGAGACAAATTGGAATCTTGCAGAATGCTCTGGGAAGCTGTTATCGCATGTATTCTCCGTATTTCTAAGTGGGTAATAAGGGACCGAAACTGTAAATGTATTCCTCTCAAAAGAGGCAGTCATCATTGCTTTAATTACCAAGTTTTCACCTTCAAAAATTATTTAATGAATCAGAAATAACATATGTTATATACTCTTTCTGAGAGTGAAGAAACATAATTCCAAGGATTGGCATTTTGTCTCTTTCTCTAAGTGTTCTTGAGCTGCAGGAGATGATTTAGGGGATGGAAGGTTTAAGACTTCGGAAGATTTTTTTTGGATCATTTAGACCGATCTTCAATTACCACAAGTCCTTTAAACTGGTTACCTAAAAGTATTCAATTCTGAGTTCTAATTTTTTCCTCCACTAGTAAAAATGAGTAAAAGGATATAGATTCATTATAACTAAGTCCTAATTATATGAGTTAGTTTTGTTTCTGGTGTTCTGATGACTGATTCCTCTGGCCGAGGTGGCCCACAACTAACTAGCCTTATCTTCCTTGCTTTGGTGGCAGTATAGTCACTGGCCATGACCTGGTGAACCCAAAGTTGCTAGTATTTACTGGCCAGTTGAAAAGATGATGTGCATCAACAGACAGACCGATGTAAGTGGCCAGGTAAGCCATCCAGGGAAGAGCTTTTATCACCTTTCAAAGGTATACTGAGATTTGATAACCAGTTTCATAAATGGAAAATCTTATGACTTGCTTAAAATACATTTGCAGAAAATTAAGGTTATTGGTTCTGCCCCTAAAGTAGTGATGCTGTGGTAAGAAGTTTACTATCTTGTATTTGTATGGTTCAACAGAGCTCCAAAGCCATCATCTAGGATGAAGATTTTTTCTTACAGACAACTCCCAAAGAGTTTAAATGTAGCAAATGAATCTTCGAAAATGGCTCTCTTTCTAATTTACTGCTTCGTTCAATGCATGTTAAGGAAGAAGCAGTGAATCATATAACTGAATGTGATTTTAAAGGCCTCTGAGGTGGCACTTTCCAGTTGATACCCACTGGCATTTTGCTTGGCCTGTTGATCTGAGGCAGGAGGTCTTCCAGCGCTCATTTCTAACGGCAGGTGAGTGTGAAGGGTGCTTTCTTAGCAACGTGCTTCTCCTCATGCCTTTGGGCGGCTCATGCTATCATCACCTTGCTCTGCATGGACTCCAGCAACTCCTCTCTTATTGGTTGTCTTTTACTTAGAAACTTCAAAAATGTTCACATTAAAATGATGAAGCATTTTTCAAAAGGTAGTATCTGGGTAATAAAGGTTTTCTAAAAAGAGCCTTTTTCTGAGTTCACAATACAATGAGCACTTTCTAACCAACATTTATATCTGTAGACAAGGCATTGCCTGCAACTCCCGAGCTGTAATCCGCCCATCCTCGACCTATGCTTTCATTGTCCAGACCGAGATATCCTTCGGCCGGTGGAAATCCTGGAGCCAGGACCCCAGTTGTCCTCCCATCTAAGCTGGGCATCCCATCTAAGCTTGGGCCTGTTCTGGGCAGGATGATAAATGTGAAAATTGGACTGCATTTCACAGCCAGGTTCTTTCTTCACTTGTCATTTTCTTTTCTCTCTG
Source organism: Carollia perspicillata (assembly GCA_004027735.1). NCBI lineage: Eukaryota > Metazoa > Chordata > Mammalia > Chiroptera > Phyllostomidae > Carollia > Carollia perspicillata. The sequence continues at coordinate 12,367 of PVKM010022608.1, forward strand.
GTTATTTCTTCTGTTCTTATAGAAAGGAAAACAAAGCCCATTTAACAACAGCAAAGCACACAGTCTGTAGGGGCCTTAAAGATTACTGGCAACAAAACATATTTATGTCTTTAATAAGGGATTGAAATTTACCACTCACTAGATAAATTTTCCCTCTCTGTTCTTTCTTTCTGGAAATTGTTGGTATTGGGTGAAACAATTCGGTCTACAGGATATTACATTAATGTCTTTTGATTTCTGAGGAAATACTTCATAGTGTTTTCTGCCAATAAGGAAATTTTGAGATAATTCTAAATACTGGTATACATGGACAGTTTTAAGTTAAATATTAAAATATTTTGTATGACTTCCAAGTGCCTGAAGACTGAAAGAGCACATCACGTGTAATGAATGCAGGTGGATATGAACGTTTCCTGAAAGGGCAGAGATATGGCTGTGGAGTATGGGGGATGTATTTCAGGGTGAAAATTGAGTGATCTGTTGTACAATCCACATTAAGATCACTGAGATGAAATGATCGCTTGGCCTACGTAACAGTCTTCTAGCAACGTCTTTCTTGAAAGGCGAGGCAGTTATATGCTACGAATCAGGCAGAGTATTTTTAGAGTGGGCTGTGTGATCGTTCCTGACTTTCCTTTCCACATTCCTTGAGATGCTTGGTCAAGCAGGTCACAGAGAGACTTCTTTTGGAGATGAGGGATCACAAAGCACTGTTGAAAATCAGAATTGGTGAGCCTGGGCCTCATTCAGAATATTTATTTGTACTGGTCACTCATCCAGCATTTCTGAGTAGACTTTTTTAGGGGGGGGAGGGGATACAACTTTAGATTTTTACCAGCATACAAACAAAAATAGTAGGCCTGAAAATTGATATTTTATTTCCTTATTAAAAGTGAAATAATTCTTCTTCTTCTTCCTCTTCCTCTTCCTCTTCCTCTTCCTCCTCTTCCACTTTGACAGTCTTCTGAGCCCCAAATCTATCCTCAGGACTTCCTCTACATAGTCAGGCATAATTTTGGATGGTTTTGGGGACGTAAGGCTAAGAGAAGTACTCAGAAACCTTTGGGGAGGAATATGGAAACTGTATTTAGACCTATAAACATTCTTTAACCAAAGTTTTACATACCGAGGTTGTGATATTCATTCATTGGCCATTCTGTAAATGTTCCGTGTAGTCTCTGGCCCCATGGTGGTGTACTGCACATAGCAGAGGGTTCTCTCCTTTTGAGTTGAATTTTAAAATACTATCCTTGGGAACCTGGAGATTTAACAGAGGAGAACAAAACATGATTTCTGACTTCAAGGGGCTTACAATTTAATGGGTGAAAAATAATGCTAATAAAAGTAGTATGTGTTAAGTGAGATAACAGAAGTACAAATGCTGTAGAGGTCTGGAGGAAGGGGACCAATATATGTAGGGATAATCAGTAAAGACTTCCTAAAAATATTTATATTAGATCCTTCTGTCTGGAAAAATCCTAGACATCTTTCAAGGTCTGATATAAATATTTTTAGGAAGCATTCCCTGATTATCTCTGCAATTTACTTGCCTTCTCCTAAATATGTCCTTTGCCTCTCCCACCTCCCTGCGGTGCCCCCCCACCCCCACTGTAACTCTCCACGTGGAGGAGAGTGGTAATTGAAGATGTAGGAGGTGAGGATGATCAAGTGGTTTACCTTGGGTAATTTAGAAAAATTGTGGAGCTAGAACTGAGAGAAGTCAAGAGTAGGGAGGAGAGGGCTTTTTTGATGAGTTGACGAATCTCTTGGACAGGTGGAAGCTAAAGTACCAGCAACACAGCAAAGTGGTTGTATCCGGCAGGCAGGTGGAAGCACTGAGTGCAGGGTAGGTTGAATTTTCAGTCGACACTGCACAAGCTGAAGCTGTGGGTGTGGGTGGAAGAAATTGCCTAGTAAATTCTTATATCTCTTTCTGTTACCCAATTTAAACTATCCCTAGCATTCTTAATTCATGTTTAAGTTGATATTATGGCCTGATACTCTGTTGTAGGGTAGTGATGATTCCTGTGATTTCTACTCTGGATTTATGACTGAGGTATTTACATACAGAGATGTTAGTAGAGCTACAGGTTTTTAGAGACAGATACATAGTTTTATGTTTGTTTTGTGAAAATGACAGACATTTTCTCCCCCACGTCTAGGGGGAGGCAAAAGAAGGCAAAAGAAGGGCCTGACGGTTTTTGGAAACCAGACCTGAGAGGGACAAAAATAGAATGAGATCCTTTTCCACAGCATTCCATGTGGGCTTGGGGAACAGTCTTACTAACTTTTTCTGATCTGTAATCCTTTTTTTCCTTAAATTCAGAACCACAAATAGGAAAATCTGTCATTTGCATTTTGTTTTAATCAACTTGCTCATTAGCACCCTTTAATGTGTTTTCTGATTTATTGACTAAAATTCACTGTATTCTGTATATATATATTTGGTTATGCATAGATTTGTTACTATTACTCTTAAATTTTGGTGCTTATATTTATCAGTAATACAGCTTATCAGGGTGAGAAGTTTTCCAGATTTCAAGGATTCTCTAGCTTCTTTAAAATATGATTGAAAATGCCAGATTTTTACAGGAGTGGCAGGTATTTCTTTCTAGTTCTTTTCTGTCCATTCAGTGTGAGCTTTCTTTTGGATCTTAGCACTACCTTGTCCCTTTTGTGGTTCTATCTTGATTTTTATGTTTTTACAATGTTGAACCGTATACAAATAAAGTACATACCCCAATAAAAATATTTTGTCCATTTCAGTAACTGAATTGCACCCAGAGAGAAGCATTTTGAAGTTTTAGTTTAAGAAAACAAACCAATAACACAAAGAAAAAAACCCACTTTGCCTTCTTTAAGAAGCAAAGGAAGTATGGAACTCAGGGTTATAATCACCTTGGAAGAGGTTAACATCACGACAGATTCTACAGATGCCAAAAGAATAATAACAGAGTGTTATGAATAATTTTGTGCTAATAAATTAGACAACTCAGTTGAAATGGACACATTTGGTGAAAGAAACTATCCAGATCACCCAGGAAGAAATAGTCAGAGTACCCATATATTTATTAAATAAATTAAAACTTACAGCTAAAAACCTTCTCACAAAGCAACACCAGGCCCAAATGGCTTTACTGGTGAATTCTACCTCATATTTAAGGATGAAATGACATGAATTCTACACCACTCCAGCAGAAAAATTAGAACAAAAGGAGCATTTCCCAATTAATTGTGTGAGACCCTGATACCAAAATAGACAAAGATATTACATAACCATAAAAAGAAAACCACAAAACAGTATTATCTACTTTTTCCTCATGATACACAGACCAAAATATTTAAGAACATTTTAGCAAATTGAGTCCAGCAATCCATAAAAAGGACAATATATCATAATCAAGGATGTGAGGGTATCCCAGAAATGAAAGGCTAGCTTAACATTAAAAAATTAATGTAATTTACTCTACTAACAAAGTAAAATGGAAAAATCATGTGGTTAGTCCTGGCTGGTTTAGCTCAGTGGACTGAGCTCCAGCCTGCGAATTGAATGGTCACAGGTTCAATTCCTGGTCAGGGCACATGCCCGAGTTGCAGACCACGTCTCTGATTGGGAGCATGTGGGAGTCAACCTATGGATGTGTCTCTCACACATTGCTGTTTTTCTCCTTCCCTTCTTCTCTCTCTAAAAGTAAATAAATAAATAAAAATTTTTAAATAAAATCATGTGATCATTTCAATAGAGGCAGAAAAAGAATTTTATGAAACCTAACATCTATTCCTGATTCAGCAACTCAGAAATAGGAGAAAACTTTCTCAAACTGATGAAGGACTTCTATTAAAAGCTACAGCTGCCCTGGCTGGTGTGGCTCAGTGGATTGAGTGCTGGCCTGCGAACCCGAGGGTCACTGGTTCGACTCCCAGTCAGGGCACAGGCCTGGGTTGCGGGCCAGGTCCCCAATAGGGGGGTGCATAAGAGACAAGCACACATTGATGTTTCTCTCCCTCTCTTTCTCTTTCCTTTCTCCTCTCTCTAAAAACAAACAAATAAAATCTTTTTTTTAAAGAAGAACTGATCCATTGAAAAAGAAAAAAAAGCCTATAGCTAACATAATACTTTATGGTGGAAGACTAGCGACACTGGAACAAGTCAGGGACATTCACTCTCCTGACTCCCATACAGCATTGTTCTGGAAGTTCTATCTGGTGCAGTAAGGCAAGAAAGAGAAATTAAAGGCATTCAGATGGGAAAGGAAGAAGTAAAACTGTTTTTATTCTCAGACAACATCATCACCTATGGATCTATGTAGAAAATCGAGTGTAATTTACAAAGAAAGCTACTAAAACTAATAAATGAGTTTAGCAAGGGTGCAGGGTGTAAGGTCATTGTATAAAAGTTGTATTTTTGTATAATATCTATAAATGATTGGCAATTAAAATTTTAAAAACAATACCATTTACAATGAATCAAAAATCTGAAATAGAGAAAATCTGGCAAAAGATGTGTAAGTCACTGAAAGCCATAAAACAAGGCTGAGAGAATTAAAGACTTAAATAAATGGAGAAATATACTGTTTTTATGGGCTAACAATGTCAACATTGTTAGGATGTCATTCTCAAATTGATGAATAAATTCAACACAATCTCAATTAAAGCCCCAGCAGGCACGTTTAAAGAAATTCATATGGAAATGTGAAGATTCTAGATTAATCAAAACAGCTTTGAAAAAGAACAAAGTTGGAAACCTACCATTAACTGACTTTCAGACTAATTATAAATCAAGACAGGATGGTACTGGTGTAAAAGTTGACACATACATCAAATGTGACCAAAGAGGAGGTCTGGAAATAGACCTACATAATTATGGACAACTTGTTTTCCACAGAGGTACAAAGGCAATTCAGTGGAAAAGGGAACGTTTTGTAACAAGCAATGCTGGAACAAATGGATATCCATATTCCAACCACCGCCCCTGACCCCCATCCCCCACCCCTACCCCCACCCCCGCTCCAAAAAAGAACTTCAATTTATGCCTGGACAATACATGAAAATTAACTCAAAACGGATCATTGATCTAAATGTAAGACCTAAAATTAGAAAACTCCTAGAAGAAAATGTAAGAAAAACCTTTATGGTGTTGGCTTAGGTAATGGTTTCTTAAATAAAACACAAAAAGCGTGATTCATAAAATAAGAATATTGATGAATTAAATTTTATCAAAATTTGATTATCAAAGTGTAAAAGCTTTGGCTCCCCTAAAAACACTGTAAAGACAATGTAAAGATGAGCCACAAACTGAAGGGAAATATTTCCAAATCCTTTATCTGCTAAAGAACTTGTACTTGGAATATATAAAGAGCACTTAGAGCTTATAAATTTAAAAAATCCTGAAAACTCAAGAATAAAAGGGCAAAAGATTTTAACAGGTAGTTCACCAAAGATAACATGTGAATGGCAAATATGCACCTGTAAAAATGCCCACTATCATTAGTCATTAGAGAACTGCAAATTAAAACCAAATGACACACCACTACTAGATTGGCTCAAATTAGAAAGACTGAGTATGTCAAGTATTGGTAAAGATGTGAAGGAGATATAACTCATAATCTACCACTGCTGGCGAAAATGAAAAATGGTATAACCACATTGGAAAACAGTTTGATAATTCCTAAATTGGCAATTTTGTAAAATATTAAATATGCAAGTGCCATATGATTTAGCCATTCCACAACTACACATTTACACAAGAAAAATGAAAGCATATATCCATACAAAGACTTACACACTTACAGTAGCTTCATTTGTAATATAAACTAGAAATAGTCCTAATGTCCATCAACAGATAAATGAAAAAATAAGTTGTGATTTATTTAGCAACAAAAAAGAACTGCTGATACAGGGAACAACATGGATGAACCTCAAAGTAGTTACATCGCATGTGTTAAAAGATAAACTGGGGTACATTAAATTTTGAAGAGTTTGTTTGAGCAAACATTGATTCCAATGAGGCAGCGCCAAACCACAAGTGTTTAGGAGTGCCCCACCAGCAGGAGTTAGGGGCAGGACTTTTACAGGGGAGACCAGGAAGCAAAGCAACGAAATTAGCTGATTGGCTGTTGCTTAAGTGATTGCGTTATTTGGGGAAGCCTAGTTGGCTGCTGGTAATTGGTTGTTCTTCCTAACCGTGAGAGGCATTTACCTGTTTCGTTTTGCTGACATGGATTACTAAGGCATTAGAGCCCCCTCAGTCTTGTGGCTTCCTGGTTTGATTATTTTAATAAGTAAAATAAGCCAAACAAGGAGAGTACATACTGTATAATTACATTTATGGAAATATTTTAGAAAATACAAAATGACCTATGTTAGAAAGTCCTACACATTGGGAACAGGGGACTGGGGAGTGGAAAGATGTGGGAGGAGGAAGGGTTACAAAGGGGCCCGAGGAAACTTCTGTGGGTGATAGTTATGTTCACTATCTTGATTACAGTGATGGTCGTATATGTCAAAAATTTTCAAACTGTACCCTTCAAGTATATTTAGTTTGTTTCAGTTAAGCCTTAATAAAGCTGTTAAAAACACCACTTGCCTTTCTCTAAGCAGGTGGATGGAATTGTGAAGCTCAGAGTTTTCACCAACCTGGAGGAGACTCAGGCCTTGCCCGAGGTGTTCCTAATGGAGACAGCGCAGTGTGTGGCTGTAAGACCTACGGGGCCAATTCCTTCACCCCAGAGGGGAGCAGCTTAAGAGAGAAAGTCCTCATCAGGAAAAGGGAGATGATTTCCTAGAGAACAAAATTTAATTACTTTTATAGTTAGGTGACAAAAATTAAAGATTTTATCAAGTATTAAGTTATACAGCTTTTTTAAAAGCCCCAACTGTGAAATAATTAGTAACAAATTCCAAGGTTTGGCTGAATGTCTATATGATATATGAAGAAACATTTCCTTTTGTTTATTATAAATTCAGTAGCTATTAGTTTAAATGTCCCATTGTTCTTATATTACACTAGTAAATTCTTTTTGCTTTTCTCTTGGAAGAAGAAATAAATATGCAACCACAGTGTGCATAATGATGTTCAGAGTAATGTTACCAACCCAAAAACAAATAGCAAAGTGTTGTCAGCTTCCTGGGTAGAAATGACATAAGGGGCAGGCTGGTGTCATCATTTCTCAAATCCGACTGTTTGGTGATTGCTGTGATAACACTACACTGGAAAGGAAGAAAACACAATACATAAGTACACAGAGAAACTCATGTAGAAAAAAGATTGTTTGCATTTTCTTACTTTATACAACCTAGATGCACACTCTTGGAAGTTTAGTGTTGAAATGAGAAATCCGTTAACCTATGCATTAAAGTGTAAGCCAACATTATTTCTCTGAAGTAATTATATTAGCATTGACTCCCCACTCTATTAAATAGGCTATTGTGGTAGGGTTTTTAGTTGGTACCTTTACCATAAGCTGGCTGGCGATGATCCCTAAAGATGATGAAACAAATGAGACAACACAAAGCTATAGCACTGTCCACGGGATGCTGCAAACCATGATGTACATGGCAGTTCAGGGGGTAACAATAAAATGGCTCTTCTAAAGCGCACTACCTGCTGACTTCTACTTTAAAACGAGTGGTCTTTGCAAGTATTTGTACTTGTAAATTAAATATATTTAGCGCAACGCGAATGATTCTTTCATCAAAATTAGTCTCCAGATTATCCATAATTACAAATGTGATTTTCAACTGTGAAGGTGTATTTATAAGGTCAGGCTACACTTTGTTGTAACAACGCAAACAAAATCTCAGTAAGTTAGCACAACAGAAGTCTGTTTGGTTGACATTACACGTAGTCAGAGATTCCACGTAGTCTCCCGGGGACTGAGGCTGACGAAAGCACCACTGTTTTATAGTTACACCATCTGGAACACGCGAGCTCCTTGCTCACTGGAGAAGGGGAAGGGAGAGTTAGAGAGTCAGACACTAGCCTGTTTTAGCATTAAATTGACATGTCCTTTCACTCACAACACATTGGCCAGAACCAGGAATGTGGCTCCACCTGGAACTGCAAGGTATCTGGAGAATTGTCGGGGAACCCATGAATAGTCAGCGATAAGTAAATGTCTCTGCTGTGGAAAGATGGATAGATTTTTACATAACAGAAGGTCTGCTTTGCCTGGCACTTTTGAAGTAATACTTTTAGTAGAAGGCTTAATGTTATGTAATTAAAGTAGCCAACTGGTAAGGATGTTTGTAAAAAGGCCTTTTTATGTCACAGTTAAATTCTTTTGTATTCTTCTTTGTTAATAAGGAGAGGGGAAAGAGAATTAATATATTCTTCAGTTTACTATTATTCATATCAATAGTAAATTGCCAGTTTCCATTTTTCAAATAATCAAAATGACCTTACTTCTGACCATGAAGAGAGATTTTGGGTGTATGTTTGTGTAGAAATATGTGGCTATGTTGAAAATTTGTGATATATTTAGAAAGCAGCTCTTGCGACTTCAGGTATCTTTGGTTAGGAGTTTCTCCTGTTAGGGGTGGCTCGGCCCAGTTTTTGCTGAGTTTTTATATTGCTTTTCCCTCCTGTAAAGCTAAACCATCGAGGAAAGTCTTATATCATGATAGTGTTATCTTGAGCTTTTATTTAGGCCATTTTCTAAGTCTTTGTAGGGGTGGGGGGGGGAGACAAATAAAATGTGGAAGTCATCTAGGGTAGCAATGGCTGGAACTGTTAGAGTCCCTTGGCATTCTTAGGCACATCAGGGAGATTTACATTCAGATTATTAAATCCAAAAATATTCAGTCCCAGTTGAACTCAGTCATTTGACCTATTAATTTGTAAACTCTAATAGAGGAAAGACCTCATCATTATTTTGCATGTAGGAAACTAAAATAGTAGCAAAGAGAATCCTTACAAAAGTTCCAGTTGAAAACCACTTTCTTTTACTTGTGAACAAATATTTTAATATGTTTTTAGGGCTCCTTTTTGCTTGAGATGCTGGTTGCCCATCACTGCAAAATCTGGCATTTGAAGCTTCCACTCCAGGACTACAGACTCCTTAGAGTTATGTTCATCTTCACCACTCTGGTGTACCTGGGACGTCCCAGTGTCATCCTCCCTCATATATTATGCCTGTGTAAGTTCCACAAGCACTCACTGAGCACTTGTTAAGTATCACACACCAAGATTTGTCAAATACTGATATGAACAGACATGATTTGTGCCCTTGAAGAACTTACAGGCCAGTTTGGGGAGACAGACTTTGAGGTGGTATTTTCCAGCACTGGGGTGCTCGAGGGCTCTGTGCTGCGCCCCCTCTTCCCTCACATGTGTATGTGCT
>PVKM010022609.1:0-21721 GCA_004027735.1 Carollia perspicillata
TCCTGATTGCCAGTGTTTTGAACTTTGATAGATTGGCTATCTCCTCATCACTTAGTTCTTTTTCTGGAGTTTTGATATGTTCTTCCATTTGGGCCATATTTCTTTGTCTCGGCGTACCTGTTAAGTTGTAAGGGGCGGAGCCTTAGGTATGCGCCAGGGTGGGGTAACCCACTTCACTGCTTTGTGGTGCTGTCTGTGGGGGAGGAGTCAGAGAGGGAACCATGCCGCTTGCTAGCTTTCTCAGCTCCCACCCCACTTTCCGTCACTTCCCTCAGTTCCCACGAGCAGATTGTGCCCTTTCAGGTGCTGATTCCCTGGTGAGTGGGCTTGTGTATGTTCTAGGATCCCATGAGCCTCTCCAACGGACTCTCCTGTGAGACTGGGAGTTTCTCCCACCACCACAACCCCCACGGGTTTTTTATAGCCAGAGTGTTTGAGGCTTTATTTTCCTGCACTAGAATCCTGGTTGTGAGGTTTGTCTTGCTCCCCAGTTATTCCTTTGGGCTCATCCGAACGTGAATGTGGGAAATTCCATCCACCAGCCACCACCTTGCTGCGTGTCCTATCCCACTCAGCTTCCCATCTCTGCCTCTCTTACCAGTCTGCATGAAAGTTTCTTCTTTAACCCCTTGGCTGTCAGACTTCCATGCAATTTGGTTTTCTGGCAGTTTCGGTTGTTTTGTTTTTAATTGGTTGTTTTCCTTCTTTTGGTTATTCGAGGAAGTGAAGTGTTTCTATCTATGCCTCCCTCTAGACTAGAAGAGCTAGCAGGTAATTTTAAAAGCGTATTTGGTTGGGAATAGGCACAGGTAAAACAAGGGGATGTAATTATGTAACAAGAAAGTCACACTGAATTCACACCAGCCTTGCTTCCTTTAAAACTGTAGTTCTTACATTTAATGATTTGTTCTCTTTAAAATTGAAATCTACAGAATAATAAATCCTTCCAGTTTATATTCTAACTAAGAACATGAGTTTCTTTTTGATAGCTAGATAATATAGTTAGTCATGGAGTGTGGAACAGCATTATAAACACTACAATGAAAGAGTAATGATGTTTGGCACGTGGATTATGCTCTCAACAAGCAGAATACTAGTAATTTTTGTGATTTTTTTTCCTTTCTCTTTTTCAGGGATTGCTTGCATCTGGTTAATGTCATGGTCACGTATAATGGAAGGAGTAGGGAAGTTGAAGAAAGTAGTTAGAAATATTTCTTAAAGACTAAGTGATGGAGACAAAACTAAGTGACCCACGTAGAGATCAGTAATGGCAACAGTTTGGGGCCCTACCTCTGTTGACACCATTAAGTTCCCCACAGTTCTCAGGAGGTTGGTGTGACCCCTCAGACAGCAACTCCAGCCGGCTGACTGCCCGTTCCAGTCTTTCCACCAGCCCCTGCAGCTCCGCCATTCTAGAAAAACATAGGAACAAATGGAGGACCGAGCGTCAGGCAGGATTCGCAAGCTGACACCATCCCACTTAGCAGTGACCAGAAGGGAAATAAAAATAACTGACAAGGTCTTTAATTACTTAGAGAGTATTTTCACATGTCAGGAATATATGTGAAATGCAAAAGAATGTAAAACTTAGAATGGAACCCCTCACAAATTTTATTGAGCTTGTTTCCATTCAATTCAATGACTTTTATAAGCTCTATATGCAATATACAAACCTTCACTCTCTTTACACCATTATCAAGTGTTTCCTTGGGTACTTCTTTGAGCTATGATACAATCTGTGTCTAGAACTTACTTAAAAGCCCAGAAATATATGTTTCACAATTAATATGCCAACTTTTATTGCTAAATAGTGGGAGCATATTTTAACCATTTCCAATAATTCTTTCTGTTAAAGTATAATTCTCTAGGGGACACTAAACCCATGGATGTCCCTTGATTACTCAATGACTTTAAACCAATAGCCCAGTACAGAACTGTGAGTGTGTGGACCTGTGCATCACTGAGCAGGCCAACAGAGGCCATCACCTCCACAGTGGACTGTTCTCTACTTACCATTAGTTCGTTTTAGTGCTTGTTTCTGAATGGTGGAGATTTTCATTTAAAACATTGAAGGTGGTTATTTCCCTTTGAGGTTGGTTACTTTTAACAAAATTCAGTTTTGGGGGGCTGGTGTTTTGGAGACAGCGATCTTCAGGAACACAATACTCTCGAGTGAGATAAACTGGCTTTGAAGCTGAATAATAAATTGGGGGTAAAAGTGAAGCTGGCATCTATCCAACTGCCCTGCTTCCCAACAGGATAGCTACGCCAAGTGCGCACAAGATGAGTACCTGAAAATTATTGGCCCTGGAATGTAATGTTATGAAGGCAACCTCTGAGGAATGGAACCCGAGCTCATTTGACCAGATTCATGAGATCCAGATGACAGGTACCATAACTCTGACCACATCAACCTATGTGATTTTGCCCTTGGCAAAATCAGGCTGCTGCCCCAGAGAGAGTAGAACAGGCCTCATGGCGGTGTCTGTTACTTCTCACTGTTAAGCACGTCCCGAGAACATCATTCTGAGCCCCGGAGGACTGGCAGGCCCCTGCATCAGAGACAACCCGGCCTCACAGCGTGGGTAAATTTTATTGCTCTAAGACATGTAACTATTTTCTATTTCTTCTGGGAACCAGGTAATGCACTTTTCTGTTGTATTTTGTAGTCTGTTAGTTTTGAGCTTAAATGTAATGGTGACTTGCCACTGTCTTTTTTAAAAACTAGGTTATACTTATCAAAACACTTGGCCAGCTCTGTAATTCTGCATCCAAATGTCAGATGGTCATCAGATACGGATGGGGAAGGTTCGCTGTCTATTTTGGAAAGTCATCTCCTCTAAAAATGCCAGCAGCTACTCTTTCAAAATATGGGGCAGTGTTCTCTGCATGGCTGAAATAAGCATCTAATCCCAAAGGGATTCAAAATTAGAAGTTTCTCATCTATTCTTTTCTTCTTAACGTCAGAGTTTTTGCTTCCATTGCAAGTAAAAAAAAAAAAAGGAAGGAGAAAATTAATTGAATCCATTACGTAAGCTTGTAAGTGAACTGGGTATCCTATAGGAGGGTGAAGGCCGTTTGAGAAACGATAAAAGTCCCTGAAATCTTTTAATAGTTGCCCATCTGTTCATAGTTATCTATGTTCCCTGTTACTCAACTTGCCAAATGTTACCACCATAGACCAAGCCCATGCTAGGAAAAAAAATGTGTTTGTTTTCTTAGCAAGCTCCCTATACCCCAACAGAAAAGCACCAAACACTGGCCCCGCCCCCTCCAACAGCTCCAGAGCTGTTCCAGGAAGGCCTGTTACATTTCACACATAGGACTGCTGTCCCTGGCTGTGGCTTAATCAGCCTCCCAGACAAGGCCTTAACCGCACACTATCTAATAGTGCTTCATATGTTGAAAGACAACAGGAGTTAGCCTATAAACTGCAGGGCTGGGCAGAGTGGTGTGGAATGCAGTCTAAAAGGGAATCAGATGTCACTTCATGTAAAATCACCATAAAATGAAGTCTTGCTGCACAGCCTCTTAAGAGGTCAAAATACAGTTCATGCAAAAAAAAAAAAAAAAAAAAAAAAAACCCAAACTGGAAAGATGCCTCTGGGTTTAAAATTTTAGAACAGTTTCTAGGAGAAATAAAAAAACAAATAAAAGAAAGAATACATCAGGACATCAAAAACATACAAGTTAGTATTCCCAGTGAAAATGAAGGGGTCCAAGACAGCTGTGCCCTCTTCTCCCAATATATACACACCCACGCACATACCCACACAGGTGTGCACACACAAACTTCTCCCCACATGTGCCCTCAGGTGCTATCTTGGCTCTCAAGATGAGGAAAGGACAGAGCCATAGATGCTCCAAATTCTTCCCAGGCAGTTCCATTCACATTGGTTTTTCAAAATGGATTGAGCTTGGTTTTGATGAGGAGGTGGGAACCAGGAATTAAGAATTAGGCTGAAGAAGTGGATAGGGCAGTCAAAGCAACTGCAGGCAGTAAGATCAGGCTCCAAAGTGAGTAACGACTCAGGGTCAGGGGACAGATGGATGAGTTTAGATTAGGAAGCTAGCAAAGGAGAGAAAAATGGCAACATGGTGGATGTAAGATGTTCAAAGAATCAAATGAGAAACAAAGAGAAGCCAGATATGCAGCTGGAGAATCAAGACACTGGGTTAGACGCTACTGCTCGGACTTTCTAATCCAGTAGAAGTCAACCCTGAGTTGAGGTCTCCTGGAACCTACAGCTTACAGAGGATAAACACCAGTATTTGATAAGAGTGTGAGGGTAGGCGAAAAGGAAAAGGTGGAGAAACATAGATTTTCACAACTTTCTCTTTTTAATGTTTTAGGAAATGATACTTGGAGACTAATCTTAATTCTTTGTTTTGCATTCATTTTTAAAATATATTTTATCGATTATGCTATTACAGTTGTCCCATTTCCCCCACTTCATTCCCCTCCACCCTGCACACCCCCTCTCACCTACATTCCCCCATTTAGTTCATGTCCATGTGTCATAAGTTCTTTAGCTTCTACATTTCCCATACTATTCTTGCCCTCCTCCTGTCTATTTTCTCCCCACCATCTATGCTACTTATTCTCTGTACCTTTTCCCTGTCTCTCCTCTTCCCACTCCCCTGTTGCTAACCCTCCATGTGATCTCTATTTCTGTGGTTCTGTTCCTGTTCTAGTTGTTTGCTTTTGTTTTAGGTATGGTTGTTAATAACTGTGAGTTTGCTGTCTTTTTGCTGTTCATATTTTTTATCTTCTTTTTCTTAGATAAGTCCCTTTAACATTTCATATAATAAGGGCTTGGTGATGATGAACTCCTTTAACTTGGCCTTATCTGAGAAGCCCTTTATCTGCCCTTCCATTCTAAATGAAAGCTTTGTTGGATAGAGCAGTCTTGGATGGAGGTCCTTGCCTTTCATGACTTGGAATAGTTCTTTCCAGACCCTTCTTGCCTGCAGGGTCTCTTTTGAGAAATCAGCTGACAGTCTGATGGGAACTCCTTTGTAGGTGACTGTCCCCATATCTCTTGATGCTTCTAGGATTCTCTCCTTCATTTTAATCTTGGCTAATGTAAGTATGATGTGCCTTGGTGTGTTCCTCCTTGCATCCACCTTCTTTGGACTCTCTGAGCTTCCTGGACTTCCTGGAAGTCTATTTCCTTTGCCAGATTGGGGAAGTTCTCCTTTATTATTCGTTCAAATAAGTTTTCCACTTGTTGCTCTTCCTCTTCCTCTTCCCCTTCTGGTACACCTATAATTCGGATGTTGGAATGTTTAAATATGTCCTGGAGGTTCCTAAGCCTCTCCTCATTTTTTTGGATTCTCGTTTCTTCATTCTTTTCTGTTTGGTTGTTTCTTTCTTCCTTCTGGTCCACTCCATTGATTTGAGTCCCAGTTTTCTTCTCATCAGTATTGGTTCCCTGTGCATTTCCTTCATTTCACTTAGTGTAGCTTTCATTTGTTCATCTTATTTGCGACTAAATTCAACCAATTCTGTGAGCATCCTGATCACCAGTGCTTTGAACTATACATCTGATAGGTTGGGTATCTCTTGGTCACTTAAAAGTATTGGTTCTGGGGCTTTGATCTGTTCTTCCGTTTGGGCCTTTTTTTTTTTTTTTTGGTCTGGTTGTGCCTGTTATGTATGAGGGACAGAGCCTCAGGTGTTCGACAGGGTGGGGCAACCCCCTATGCTGGGTTGTGAAGCTGTCTGTGGGGGCGGGGTCAGAGAGGGATAAATAGTGCTTGTTCTGCTCTCTCTCGGATTTGCCGTCCCCTCTGCTGCTTCCCCCAAGCAAACTGGGCTCTTCCGGTGCTGGCTCCCGGGAGGGTGGGCTTGTGTATGTTTTAGGACCCTGTGGGTCTCTCCAACGAACTCTACTGTGAGGCTGGGAGTCTCTCCCAGCACCCTAATCCCCACAAGTGTTTTCAACCAGTGCTTTTAGGCTTTATTTCCCAGTGCTGGGGCCCTGGGTTGTGCGGTCTGTCTCACTGCCAATTTTCGCCTTCTTTATCTGCACTCGAATGTGGAACCGTGGTCAGACAGCTGCCTTGTGTGCCTCACTGGGTCTGCTCGTTGCCACCCTGCACCCAGGGTCTGCCAACTGCTGCCTGCACGCCCAGGTCACCAGTCACCGCTTTTTCCTGCCACGACCCATCTCCACCAGCTGCCGACTCCGCCCCTCTTACCGGTCTCGTTGAATGGTTGTCGGACTTCTGTATAGTTTAATTTTCTGTCAGTTCTGGTTGTTTTTTTGTTTCTAAATTTTTTGTTGTTCTTAATTTTGGTTGTGCGAGGAGGCACAGTGTGTCTACCTATGCTTCCATCTTGGCTGGAAGTCCCTGTTTTGTATTATTTTTTACGTATTCTCTTTTCTTTATAATGGTATGTATAACTTATGCTTGTTTGTCACTTTTTAAAATTTGAATTTCTCCCTTACTTTTCCTTTAAAGTTTAATTTTTATTTTTATCAAAGCCAAACATGAGCAGATGTAAAGAGAAGACAGTGTTTCAAGGCTTATGACAAAAGAAACAGTCTCCTGAATGCTGCCTTCCACTCTTTGTCTTAGAGTAAATATTTACAAGTATTTTAGAGGTTTACTTTAGTAACTGCCCCTTATCTCTAAACAATATGCTTATAGATCTATGTCTTGTTCGTTTTCTTCACTTTTGCACATTATCCATTGAGTTCCCACCAAAAAAAAAGAGGGTTTACCTTTTTCTTGCCCTATCCCCACCGGCACAGACATGCCTATTTCCTTTCACCCCATCTTCCCAAAAGTGTTATATCCCAATTTTTGTGTGACCAGTGATCAGTGTGAACACAATCGTGACTATTCACTATGAATCATGACATGTACTAAGATTGTGTTTCATATTTCGCACAACTTGTTTTTCCAGAGCCAGGTTTTTCAGCTTCTCAGTTTTTCACACACTTAGAAATCAATCATCTTCAAACTCTTGCCCCGGTTGTGTAAGACCCTTTTCAATGGGACCCAACACATGTGGAATTCTTAGATATTTCTTCTCAGAGGTACCTCTTCTGCAGAATTACTCCAGCTGCATGACTGGTCTGTATGCCTACTGCACATCTATAAACTGGTAGCTCCCTTCACCTTCAATGAAGGTGAAGAGAGAAATGATCGTTCTAGGGATTTCTCTCCCCCACCCCCTTGTGTGGGATTACCTATTTTCTAGACTCTATCCTCCTCTTTTTTAGTATATTTCCTTAATTGGAAAGAGCATTGTCTTCTGAAAAACGGTATATGAAAAGTCAAATATTTTGAGATCTTGCAAGCCTGAAATGATCTTTATTTTGCTCTCCCACTTGATTGGTAGTTTGGCTGAGTATAGAGTTCCAAGCCGGAAATTTTCCTTAGAATTTTAAAGGCACTGCTCCAATGTCTTCTAACTCCCTAAGTTGCTGTTGAGAAGTCCAAGCCATTCTGATTCTTCATCGTAGGTATGTAACCTGTGTTTGCCTCTCTGGAGGAAGTTTTTGGAATCTTCCCTTTGTCTCCAGTGTCTGGAACTTTCATGATGATATACTTTGTTGTTGAACAAACATAAATGATTTTCAAGAGGTAGAGAAAAGGTAAGAAAATGGGCATTGCATATCGTATGTCTCTAGGTGAGTTTATAAACCAAATTTGGGTTTTTTTCAAATAAAGAAGCTAGCATTCTAAATATTTAAACAATTAAAACATCTCTCACACCAATTTCATACACTGCAACAAGAATATAGACATCATTTTCAGAAGTATCTCTGAGAATGATAATGTGTGTGGAAACATAATCTAGGAGAAAAGACAGCTATCATAATTAAATTTATTTTGCTGCATTGGTCCTTTTATAGAAGCCATTCTCAAAGTACATATATTTGGTCCCTAACACTGTCCAATATTGTGTATGCTGTCCAATGTTATACCAATGATACCACAACTATGCCTAAAGCACTAAGAGAGAGAGAGCACATTTCTATTTTTCTCATAGCAGCTTCTCACACTTTCAAACATTTTATAAATTCTCATTTTTTTGACATCTTTAACTAGTGTGGTATAGAGGCTTTGGAATCACCAACTGGAAGACTTTGGGAAAAGAGCTTAATTTTGCTTTGTTTTAGTTGCTGCCTGTGCATAGGGTTGCTGGGAGTATGCATATGAGTACACACCATGTCTGGCACATGGTCAGTAATAAACTTACTAGCTACTGTTACGAAGACATTCTATCTCATTTTGTTTGTTCACAGACATAGTTAGATCTATATACCACTATCTCAACTCTTCATGAATTTGAAATGTTCAGCAATCATCTAGAAGATCTGGCCAAGGAAAATGACTACCTGAAAATTTTAGATCAGTACACTCATTATTATTATTTTCAATATTTCATTTCTTTAAAAGAGATTTTCTCAAATCTATGTGTAATGGATACTATAAAATGAAAATTTTCCTAGGCAATTACTAGTTTTTTAGTCACATATTTTTCCCCTAAAAATTTTTATAATGATTTTTTTCTTTTAAATTGTCCTCTGTGAAGGACACAAGCACAATCTCTGTGGAATCTTTTTTGGAAAATAACACTCCTTTATCTCTCATATTTTTCACTCAAACTATCCTATGCTCAGTGGTAAGAGGTCTATTAAGGTCCTACCTACTCAGTCTAACAAGATATAAAAAGTAGCTTTCATAGTGGCTTTGAAAATGGGCATCCCATTGCCCAGAATAAATGGTGATAAGCCCAGAATAATAGCCTGTTGGTCTGCATAGCATTCTTGGTATCTGTAAGACGTTTTGCCCAATTAAAATACCACCTTATGCTATCTTTTCTGCTAGCACATGCACACCTTGCCTCCCAAGGAGATTACTCCAAGCTCTTCACGGGCTGATACTCTTTGTATCTCCCACTGAGCCTGCATGCTGCTGTGTACATGGAGAATTCTATAAATACTTTTGATTGACTAATTAATTGGCTACCACTCGCTGTCTTTCCCTCGCCTGCCCACATCCTGGCATAATCTCAGATCAGGCAGAAAGCCAGATTTTCATAGGAGAAATTTCCATTTAAAAGAAGACACTAGGTTAGTTTTTCCCACTCAGACCCACAGTGGCTCCCTCCACACTTGCTCTCTCTGATGTGAGCCCGAGGCTTTTCCAAAGTTCCTCTTTACTTTCAGGATTTCAAAATTATTAAAACTACACATTGTTAGAAGGGTTTTGTAAATTTCTCACAGCAAGTTCTTAAAGACAATTAAGGCATAATGCTACTTTGGTAATATTTTCATGTTAATGAAACAGCCGGGTCTTCTGGGAGTCTGGGTTGCCAGTTTAAAGCTCTCCTAATAGGCCAAAGGTACACAAATAACAATCGTGAGAGTTTCTCTTCTGATTCTGCAAGTTAGACCCAGGCCCAGCGGATTCTAAAGATTAAGGGCCCAAGATTAACTAGGAAACAGAATTGCAGTGACGGTTAGGACACTGAAGACTTTTCAAACCTTTTGTCATAGTGAGGCTGGACAGCTGGCTTATAGGTGAGCTCTTTGAGAACAATGAAGTGGCAACAGACGACTTTCTCTATAATTCCACCCAAATTAAAAAATCTTTGTTAAACTATTATCAAATCAGACCGTACTAGATTGTTAAATTCTCTTTCCCATGACTATATGAATTACCTTCTTTCCTTTCTTAGGAAGCTACCAATCACTGGGGGGAAGTGATCTTGTAATTCACTATTACTAACTGGAGTAATAATATGTATAGAAAAACCAGCCATGATATTTATTCACTCATTCAGTGGCTGGTTCAATGAATGTGCTTGTTTCATTCATTCAGTTAGTCCCCACGATCTGCTAAGTGCAATGCTCATATCTGGAAAATCAAGAGAGATTAAAATGCATTTCCTGCCCAGCTGTAGTGGGAGGGGGCTGGAACATACCCTGCTCAGTCAAGCCAAAGAGTTGTTTCACTAAGAGATACATTCTCGTTGCCAAGGTGCCCGCCTTCATATCTTTTGATTGCTCTCCTACAGAGCATTTCCGGAGCCAGCTTCTCGCTGAACAGAGGAAAATAGCTATTTTCTTTTTCTATTTCTATTTCCTTTTTACTGTAAAGAAGTTCCCAGAGTTGCTGAGTTTTGAAATGGTATAATCAGATTATAAGAGATCAGAGAGTTACACAAGAAAACAACACTTTAAATTTTTTACAAAACTGGAGAGAACATATCTGAGATCCCGATGAGCCAACGGATTCCTCTAAAGCCTCTAGTAATGTCCCACTGCAGAGAAAAAAAGCAAATCTTCAGCTGGATTTTCAAAAGGACCTCACCCCAGCTCTTTCCACTTCACCACGCTCCTGAGGTCCAGTCACAGAGACTGCTCACCCGCTCCCCTACATGCTGCCCAGTCTCTCCTCTTTGCTGTGGTTCTGTTGTTTCCACTGTCTCAAGAGTCCTTTCTGGTACCGATGTACCCATTTTCCAAACTCCAACTTCTCTGCGAGTCCTACAAATCAGAGGTAACTTCCCTTGAGGTAGTAACTTCCTGGTACCTTTATCAAATCCAGAGTAGACTACAGAAGGTAAAATAAACAACCACATATAGACACAATACACCCCTATAATAGACACAAACAGCCCAGTTCTAGGTGCCCTCTGGACTCTTGTGGCACCACTCCTTAGAACCATCTCTGATCAGTCTTGTAACAAATATTTCTCCTCAAGGTTGTAATCCCTGCATATAGGAGGCTAGGGCTTACAACTTGAAGTAGTAGAAAAAAAGCATTTTTTTGATTCAGAGAATCTTAACTTGAGACTCTGCCCCTTCATTGACAGCCAACATCACTGGGCAGATTATTTAACCTGTCTAAGTCTCAGTTTCTCACTTCTAAAACATAAACTCATTCCTTCGTCATTCACTGACTTAAGGAAATCATTTATGAATGTGTTCGGGCTATGTTCTGTGATGGTTTCTGGGGCTACCCAGGCAGATGAGACACAGACTCTGTCCTCAAGGCACCACTATCTCCTTAAGGAGAGGACGGTTCAGCTGTTGGGGACAGGCTAGCAAGCTAGGAGGCTAGCAGGCTACCGGGCCACAGGGAACTGGGTAATTTCAGCAGGAAAGAGTCCATTGGGAACTGAGACCATGGGAAAATCTAAGTACATATCATGAAGCCTGGCTCTGTGCCTTGACTTGGGGCGGTGGGACTGGGTATGGACAGAGCCATAAAAAATGGACTCTGAAGACTGAGGGGGACCAGGACAGACCCCTATTCCACGCCACTACCAGGAAGTGGCAGCTCCTTTAGCTAAGTGTGAGCTAAGGACTCTTGCTGGAAAAGGGGCTCCCTCCCCAAATGCTGCCATGACCCTTTCTAGGCTCCCATATTGTTGGAGAAACTCTTCCTATTCCAGTCCCCACACTGCCCCTGCTGCTCTTGTTTGGGCCACTGAGGAGGCAGGGGTCAGAGAAGTGTTTCTAGGAGTTTCCCATGGGGAAAAGAAAAGCCATGGGGACCCCGCTGGGCAGGCTTCTCATGGACCTTTTGTCCCTCCATAGAGTAACTGCATTGCTTAAAGAATTCTTAAACTCAGTAAGGAAAACTCAGTTTTCCTTAAACTCAGGAAAACAGACACTCCAATTTAAAAACGGGCAAAATATTTGTATAAGCATTTTCCCAAAGAAGATATGCAAAAGCCAACAGTACATATAAAGATACTCAACATCAATAGTCATTAGTGAAATACAAATATCCCAATGGGATGGCTACAACCAAAAAGACAGATAATAACAAGTGCTGATGTGGCTGAAGAGAAATCGGCACCTTCCTATAGTGCTGGTGGGAATGTACAATGGTGCAGCTGCTGTGAAAAACATTTTGGAAGTTTCTTAAAAAGTTAAGCATATATTTACCATATGACCTAGCCATTCCACTTGTAGTTATCTACTCAAGAGATACAAAAAAACATGTACACACACAATAACTTAGATACAAATGATCATGGTACCATCATTCATAATAGCCAAGAAAAGGAAACAACCTAAATTTCCATCAGTGAATGAATAGATAAACAAAATGTGGTATATCCATACAGTGGAGTACCACTCGCCAGTAAAAAGGAATGAAGTAGTGATACATGCTCCAACATGGATGAACCTCCACAACACGCTGCTACATGAAAGAGCCAGAGGCAGAAGCCTGTGTGCTGCACAATTCCATTTATATGAATATCTAGAAATAAACAACTTTGTAGGGACAGAAAATAGATTAGTGGCTGCCTAGGGCTGAGGACGGAAATGGGGAGTGACTGTAAATGGGCACAAAGCTTCTATCTGAGGTGACAGAAGTGGTTTAAAATAGGACTGTGGTGGCAGCTGCACGGTGCTGTGGTGTACGAATAGCTACTGAATTGTGAATGTAAAGTGGGTGAATATCATGGTATGCAAAATTTTAGCTCAACAAAGCATTAAAAAAACGAATAAAAAATGAGGACTGCTCCTCTTATAAAGGTATAGTTGGAAACCTGTTAAATCTGCGTAACTTGATGCTTTCATTCCCCAGCAGGATGGTAGGTGGTACACTAGGCTCAGCCAGAGACTCCCCTGAAAGGCCACACTCCTCTCCCCTGGAACTAGTCATAGGGGCCAAGATGGGGGACAGAGTAGAGCAGCTGTTCTCACTGCTTCTCTCTCTCTCTTGTGCACCAGAATTAATGGGAAAGAATTCGGCCTCCTACATGCAGATTCCTGGGCCCCACTCTCAGCAATACTAATTCCATGGTCCTGGGTATAGACAGGAATCCACATTTTTAAATACCTGTCACTGTACAAGGCCCCGCACTTTGAGAAGTCAAATAATAGAACAGTGCACAGGAATGCTATGGGAGCGTCATGGGGATGGAAGGGTCAAGAAGTGGGGTGCTCCACTGAGCCCTCAGAAGTAGGGAGGCTACTAAAGTTTGATTAGGAACTGAACTAAATCTCAAAGGATGAGGAGGTGCTATTCAGAGGGAAGGTAAGTAAAAGCATTCCTGAACCTATGGCCAGTTTGTGCAAAGACAGGGAAACAATACAGCCAGAAAATAAAAATATTTATTGAACATTCACTCTGTGTCAGGAGATATCTAAGAAAGGAGAAAGAGGGGACTGATGGGTAGTTAGAAAGAGTGGTTGATAAAGCTGGAAAGGGGCTGAGATAATTACCACCAAGATGAGAGTGGATTGAAGATCTTAAAGGTTATAAAACAGGGAAGATCTGAGAATGGATTAAACGGGGTCAGGAGGGAAGTGGAGAAGGCGGGGTGTCTTGGATGTCTCACTCTGTGGTGAGGTGGTGCCAGTTAAAACAGCGCTGGGGAGCAGAGGTGCCTAATGAAAAGAAGCAGCTCGGTTTTAGACCTGTGAGTTTCAAGTGCCTGCAGTGACACTGAGATGATAGTTGGCACCTGCAAACGGGAACCCGAAGTTCAGGGGACTTGTGGAATGGAATTAGAAGTATTACCCACCTAATAATAATAACTGCCCCAGGGTTCTTTAGCAGATGAAAGGAGCCTTTGTGAACTATAAAGCGATGCCTGAGTGTTGTAATTTATCTCCAAACACTCCACAGCACTCACCATTCTGATCTGTCCCTGGTGAGTGTGCAACCTGTGAACTATTATTGCATGTGTTACCACCTCTCCTGTCCCCAAACACAATGACCGTGACATCTCACACACCACTCTTCTGAGACCATGCCATAGAACAAATAAACTACAGAAACACTGGTGAGCGAAAGCTTAAAGGGGAAAGCATTTTGTATGGTCAGTTATTTCTCACAGCATAACTAGAAATATTTTACTTCATTAAACTCTGTCATTTCGGTGTGAAGAATGCCATATCTCTCTGGAATAATGAAGGCAATAAGGCTTGCTGCAATTCTTCCTAAGCTCAACATTCTGGACTTTATTGTAAGATTTATGCACACTTGAATAATGGATCTGCAACTCTCTTAAAAGAAAAACCCTAAGGATCAGTCCTTAAGAGCTGGGCCAGATTTATGCTTGGGTGTTTTCAACGTGTGACTGCAATCACTTGATTTAAAATAGCCGGGTGATGGATTTGGCCCAGGTGCTCTCCTCCAACCCCTTTTCGCTTCTTCTGTGTCTCCAGCCTCTGGGACTGGAGACACAGACTTGACTACAGACTCGACTTCAGACTTGACTTCGATTTATTAGTTGTAACAAAATCAGTTTTCAAATAGAGCTGTGAGCCACGAAGACTAGAGAGGTTCTTTTTTGCTCTTTAGACCTGGGAGCCCAAAGGAAAGGGGAAACAGATAAAGGGCAAAATGGAAAGAAAAGAATGGTGGGGTGTGGGAAAAACCAAGGGGGAAAGGGAATAAGGGAAGCTACAGAAAAGAACAGGGAGCCACCAGTGACGCCACGAAGGGATAACCCCACTGCAGCACGTGTTCAAAATGCAAAAAGCAACTCAGAGCAATGAATGCACAATACAATACACAGATGATGTATTAGAGATTGTGTAACTAAAATATATATAATTTTATTAATCAATGTCACCCCAATAAATTCAATACAAAAATAAAAAAAGGAAACACAAAAACAGCTCTTTGACTCTGAAAGATAAACAACAGTGGGTGAATTGAGGGGGGCAAACAAAACTTAAACAAAGGGGCCCGTTTGGGAGAGCGTTTCTGGGTTTTTCATTTCTCTCCAGAGCTGGTCAAAGGTCGGAACTGTGCACGGGGTGCAGGCAAGAAAAACTCCCAGAGAACCACCTCTTTTGGCCAGAAGGCCTGGAAAGGAGTCCCCTGCAAATTGGAGAATATGAGGAAAAAACCAGGTTTTCTCTTTTTTCCAATTTTTCTCCCTTAAGTGACCATAGTCACAGAGCTGTATGGCATAAGCAGCTAAAAGTTTCTCCAAAAGAAACCTGGTCTTACTGCCAAAAAGTGGCGGAAAGGGACCTTTGTGGTTCAAAGAGTGTGGAAGAATCCCTGTTATTTATTTTTTCCCTCTCACTTTTCTCTCATGACTTTGCCTTGAGGGTGGCTCTAGTCTATACTGCAGCATCATGAGCAACGAAAACTTCCAGAGAAATTTAATATTTCTGGCCGGAAGACGCAGAAAAAAGGCTCTTAGGGGCGAGGCGATTGTGGGAGGAATCTCAAAGAGGAGAGAACTGGAGAAGGTGATCCCCTGCTTGTGTGCATGAAAGAACGCAGGCCCCAGTTTCTCCTCTGGGCTGTGCAGATGTGGGACCGATCCAAAGGCTTTCAGCACTCAGCTGTGACATAAGCCACTGCTCAAGTCCCAGACTAACCCCTGAATTGTGCTGCTGTGAGACCTAAAACAGCACAGCAAAGGCTTTCAAACATGAATTGATGTTGGAACCACTGCCCACAGACTGCAAGAAAGAACTGGGTTGACTACTTGATAAGATGAAAAACTCAGCTTTTAAAAAAGATTCAGAGTCTCAACACAATACTCAAAATGTCAACAATTGAACCCCAAAATGGTTGACATACAAGAGACTAGGGAAATGCTTTTAATTCCAAAAAAAAAAAAACCCTAAAAGATGATCAACAAACTCCAAAATGACACAGATATTGAAATGATCAAATTTATAGGAGCTATTTTAATATGTTCCAGGAGATAAAGGTAAACGCTCTTGAAATGGATGGAAAGATAGAAGTCTTAGAAGAGACACAACTTATAAAAAAAAACAAGTGAAGATTTTAGAAATAAAGAATATTAGGTTAGCCAAAAAGTTTGTTTGGTTTTTCCTGTAAGATGGTTCCAGTAGCATTTAGTTGCCTTTAACGTCATTCAAAACAATTTTATTAGATTGTACAGTGACAGCTGTCACATTGGCATGCATGACATGCCAAAATATTGAAAATACCAAAATTGGTGAATTTTTGTGTAGCCATTTTAACATTGAAGATGAAATAAACTGCACAACCTTTTTCACATATTATGCTTTATTATTTCAAGAAAAATAAAAGTGCAACTGAAATCAAAAGAAGATTTGTGCAGTTTATAAAGAAAGAACTATGACTGATTGAACATGTTAAAAGTGGTTTGCGAAGTTTCGTGACGGAGATTTCTCAGTGGACAATGCTCCCTGGTTGGATAGACCAGTTGAAGTTGATAGCGATCAAATCAAGATGTTGACTGAGAACAACCAATATTATACCATGCAGGAGATAGCTGACATACTCAAAATATCCAAGTCAATAAAGTTATTGGTGAAAATGAAAAATGTGTCTTTTATTTTACAGGAAAAACCATACAGACTTTTTGGCCAATCCAATCCAATAACAATAAAAAAACACACTGGATGAGCTCAATGTCAGAACAGAGATGAAAAGGGGAGTGTCAATGAACTTGATGATATAAATATTGTTTATTCTGAAGAACAGAGAAGAAAAGAGTTTGAACAGCAACAACAAATGAAGAGAGCCTAAGGAGTCCATGGGACAACATTAAAAAGTCTAACATTACAGTGTCACTGCAATCCCAAGTGAGGACAAAAACATTTAGGTAGAAAACATATTTGAAGAAATAATTGCCAACAACTTCCCAAACATGGTGAAGGCTCTATGTTTACAGATCCGATGGCAGTGCTGTCTACCTGGCCATTAGGCACATACCTGCATGCACACATGATCCCCTCCAGTGAGTGCCTCCAAAGGAGAGAACAAGGAAGACGAGGAAAGTAAAGACATAACTGCCTAAAAAAATAAATAAAATGTGATGAGCTCTCATCTCCTTTTGAGAGGTGTCCCAAGTACCAAGACCTTTACTTCTAAAGGTCTCCCCTGAATCCAGCAGAACAAGGAGTCATTAGAACTATGTCAAGCAAGAAACTAGTTCATCTACCAACACGAAACTTGTAGAAATTATTTACCACATTATAGATCATTGATTTTGGATCAGAAAACGGAGGCAGGATGAACTACAAAGAGATATTTAATTTTTTTCTATATAGCCTAAAAGAATTTTGTAAAATCTTTTCGCACAGTTTTAGATAGACATATAAAAACTTACGCCAAAACGTGAACAGTTGTGACGAATGTAACTTCCAGCACTCTGTAAACACTGACATATAAAGGTAAAACTTCTATCACTCACTGCAATATGTCCACTGAAATTCATCACCATTCATTTTAAAGGAATACATAGACAGGCTGCTCTTTGCAAGTCATACATTTTCCATAATTACATTTTCTCCTTGAACTTGTATTTCCATTCTTCTTTCCCTATAGCAGCTTATCCCAGCTTTATATATTTATGCTTTAATGTCTTTTATTCATTACCCTATCATCCTTTTTTCTACATCAAAATATGTATATACACTTAAATTTGATCCAATGACCAAAAAACACTCTTCTGATTGTTACCATTGTAACTATTATTAGAATGAAACTTATCAAAGTAATACAAATACTAAAAATGTTAGCAAATAATCACTAAATGTAAATAAAAACTAACTTTTTATTGGAAACCCCTCTCTTTTGAGCACTTTTATTCTTCAATTATCTTATGACTTTGTGGATAAATATTTATATTAATAGAATGAGTCAAGTTTGAAAATCAATTTGATTCTCAATTTTTGTTTTTACCAATGAAAATGCTGAGAAACTATTCACATAAATGAAGAGATGGGAATGGATGAAATTTTGTAATAGAAATGTTATTCAATTCTTTTAATTCCTTCTGAGTTATATAATGAACATCATGGTGATGAAATATCAAAATTATTTTACTCATCAGTGAAAGAAAAAGTTGGGGAAGACTAAAATTTAGTGAGTACCCTGTCTCTTCATCCATCTGGGTTATCTCAGCCACTCATGATGGCCTTTGTTTAGGCAATTCACAGCTCTGTACACATAGATGTTAACTCGTAGAAAACTTACAGTGAAGCAAGAAATTAGGTTCTATGGGAATGCAAATACATTTTATCATGTGGAA
This sequence comes from Carollia perspicillata, assembly GCA_004027735.1. NCBI lineage: Eukaryota > Metazoa > Chordata > Mammalia > Chiroptera > Phyllostomidae > Carollia > Carollia perspicillata. The sequence continues at coordinate 17,990 of PVKM010022609.1, forward strand.
GTTCAATTGACTTCCCTCTCAAACTATGAAGAAGTCAGTGTTGCATCTATTAGGTAAATTCATTTCAGCATTTCTATCAATGGTCCCCTCTGCTTGTAGAATTTTCTGGTTCTCTCATTTTTTTAATATTTAAAAATGCTCATTTGTTATTTGTATGAGTTATGTTTCATCTCTTCTAAATTTTTCCTTTATCATCAGTTTACAATTTCATTAGATTACTTTTTTTTTATTTAGGAAACATGATTTTGCAAAGTCTAGGAATTAGAATCATTGACATTCTCACCCCCGAAACTGAGATTTTGAAATGTCCCCCTTTTTTTGCCCTCTCCATTCCCTAGATTTTCACATCCCTGGACAATGTGATTTAATAAAATGGGTTAGAGATAGGCCTCTTTGTAAAGTAGACTAATAAGATAGGCCTTTCTTATGTAAAGTAATCATAGAAAAGAAGGTAGGAGACATTGTGTGCATGTATCTTTGGTAGTTAATGTACAGTGTAAAAATTGCTGGCCTAAAGTAGGAAGGAGAAAAATGAGTGTCGCCCCTCATTCTATACCACCTACACTCATTTCCATTAATGGCCTCTTTTCAAAGTTTTCAATTACTGAAGAACTGAAGTTAGGTAATTGTTCACTTTCCACTCAGCAGAGACACTGAGGGAAGAGGAGACCTAATGAAGGGAGAGGCCGTTAGGAAGCAGGATGGAAGAAGGGATGTGGAGGTGGTCCACAGAAGGACCTTTGAACAGCCAGAGGGTACCATGAGAGTACTAGGACATGAAGAAGAGTGGATATGGAGGAAAAATCAAAATTCAAACTTTTAAAAATTTTCTCCAAATACTTGTGAATCTACATTGTACCCCTGAAAATATCTAGCCACAGTTTCTAGTATGCCAGAAGATGGTGCCAGGAAAAAAGACTATCTGTGTTTAAACTAAGGCTAAGCAACCAATTAGATGGGCTTTTCCATCAACCTACTGACTGGGCCAAATATCTGAGCCTCCTGCCACTTAAGAGAGGTGAGCAGAAGTACCATACAGTATTCCTTAGATGAAAAGACCACTCTTACATCACACTCGTCCCTTACCTACACAATCCAGACAATACAAAGGCTTGTAAACTCGGAGTCCATCAAATGGACACCCCAAGTACATACCAGACTACAATCAGACTGAAATGTGCATTCACCACTGAGAAGCTTATTTTAGGTAGTTCTGGAAAATACAGTTCTGGTGCAATCAGACTGCTTCTTGTTGCCTTAGTGTCAAACAATCAATTTATCTCATAAGAATCCAGTGATTCTTCTCTGAATAAAACTAAACAGAAACAAAGCTGGACCTAATGATGACAACCACCTAGGCAGATCCTTTGAGATCTGTCTTCACAGCTTAGGTCATCTTCTGTTCTATCTTAGGTCAGATCCTTCGCTGATACTCATCTTTGCATCCCCTGTGATTTCTCACTGTGCTGGGCACATGACAGCCATTCGACACGGGGGAATGAATAATCAAGGGATCCCAGAGTTTCTCTGGATTTCAGTGTGGACAGATACAAAGCAATAAGGGTTATTTTCTTGTGACACTGCGTGTAAGTATGGACACAAGACAACCAACGTAGTCTGCATACTACAAGGTCTGCCTTTGGTGTCTCCAGCATCTAGCTTCTCCAGGAACCATGCTCCTCTTCAACACTGCCATTCAGACCCCCTCACTTCTACTTTCAGTCTCCCAGGGCCCTCCTGCTCTTCTTTATTACCCCTTTCTATCAAAACAATGGTAGAGAACAGACTTTTCTACTGTAGAATGGCCTTTAAGTTCTGAGAAGGTGAGGCTACCAGGAACCTCAAGGTTACCTAATCCATCTATTCATTGGATAGGTGTAAAATTTTAAGAATTAAGGACTGTTGCACTTTCTCCACTTGGCTAATTGGTTAATGAGAAATTAGGATTATTAGATGCCTCATTAACTGCATAGGGCAGATGAAGTTGCCATCCATAATAATTGCAAGTTCTTCTGGTTTTAGACAACTTCCTACATTTGTCCCTTTCTATATAAGGCTGTATATTGAAAAGGAAACAATTCTATTACATTTTTTCAGTACAAGATGCCATGTTTTCTTTTAGTGGAAAAGGGGTTTACTAAACAGAAAAACAAAACGAGATGGAATTAGTCTGGATAGAAAAGCTCACATAACAAAAAGAGAAATATGGTATGATTCCACTTATGTGAGGTACCTAGAATAGGCAAACTCATGGAGACAGAAGGTAGAATGGTGGTTACCAGGGGCTTAGGGCCAGGGAGAATGGGAATTCATTGTTTTACGGGTACAGAATTTCAGTTAGGGATGATGAAAAATTCTGGAGAGGATGGTGCTGATTATTGCACAGCTTTGTGAACACACTCATTGCCACTGAATCGTACAATTTAAAATGGTGAAAATGGTAAATTTTGTTATCACCACAGAAAATGAAATTCTAAAATACCCCTGTTCTGACCTTAGGGTGCTTTCCCCCTTCCTAAGTAAAGTGGAAATATCCTGAACAAACTGCAAAAGCTCATAGTCTGAATCACAGCAGACCTAGAAAGTGTCCAAGGCTAAAATGCCAGATTTCCAACTGGCGTGTTACCAGAATAACCAAACGAATCATGTCAGAAACATTGGAGTACCCAGGAGGATACCGTACAAGGAAAATGTTAGTGAAGTTTAGTAACCACTTACGTACCCTGCTTAAAGTAATGTTCCTTTGATTTGATAAGGTTATCTTCCTTCCCATCCTAAATCCAGGCAATTTAAGGGGGTGAAGATGCTCATAGTGATTGGGTTGAGGGGTCCTGCTGAGAAATTCAGTTTTAAAGAAGTATTTTTCCATGCTTCTTAGGACATGAGTATATAGATATTACAATTAAGATTTAAGTAGGATGAGAAATCAGGCTCTCAGCTATAGTTACTTTTTCTTAGTTTAGGGGAGTGAATAAGCTGGGTAGATACCATTCATCTATAAGTCAGAAGGATCAACCTTCCTTTTTGGTCATTAAAATACATGGCACATTCACATTCATAGAGAAGAATGCTTGCACATGTGTGTCAAGACACACCAAAAAAAGTTTTCAAATCACAATCTTTGTAATAGAAAAACATGGTCCCAATTCAAAAGCCCATTAATAAGAGAATGGGTAAATAAACTATAGAGTATTTGACAACAAATATGACATAGCTACATGGAACAATATGGATAATTCTTAAAAATATAATATTGAGTTTTCAAAAGTGAGAATATAATATGTCCCCTTTTGATAAGTCAAAACTAAGCGAACCTAAACAACATATTGTTTAGGAGTACATACATATGCCATACAACTGTTTTACAATAAGGGGCATGGAGAATGGCATAGGAGAAGCGCACACAGAAACATGCAACAGCATAGGTAACAATCTAGTTCCCTCCCTGCCCTCCCTGCCCCAGACTTCTGTGCATTTGAACAGACTTATTGAGATATAACTCACATATGAAGCAATGTATCCATTTGAAGTGTATAATTTAATGATTTGTGCAACCATCACCACCGTCAATTTCAGACCATTTTCATCAGCTCAAAAAGAAACTCTGTACCCTTTAACTAGCACCCTCCCTCACCCCAACTTCCAACCTAAGACAATGACTAATCGACATTCTGTCTGTACAGATTTCCCTGTTCTGAATGCTTTCATGTGATCAGAATTATACAATTTGTG
>PVKM010022610.1:0-21726 GCA_004027735.1 Carollia perspicillata
TAAAAAATATGAACAGTAAAATGACAACAAATTCACAACTATCAACAACCGAACCTAAAAGAACAAAAACAAAAACAAAAACGAACTAAGCAAACAACTAGAACAAGAACAGATTCACAGAAATAGAGATCACATAGAGGCTTATCAGCAGGGAGGGGGTGGGGGAGAATGGGGGGAAAAGTACAGGGAATAAGAAGCATAAATCGTAGGTACAAAATAGACAGGGGAGGTTAAGAATAGTATGGGAAATGGAGAAGCCAAAGAACTTATATGTACGACCCATGGACATGAACTAAGGTGGGAGAATGATGGTGGGAAAGTGGGTACAGGGCAGAGGGGAATAAAGCAGAGAAAAAAATGGGACAACTGTAATAGCATAGTAAAATATATTGGAAAAGAAAGAAAAGAAAAATTTCGAAGGTACTACAGAGAAGTCCATATGCCCCTCCACCCAGCTTTTCCTACTGTTCACATCTTACATTAATATGATAAATTTGGACAACCACTCTTCTAAAGAATAATCACTGATGAGCTCACTGTAGATTAGTCACTGGGGCAGGTATCAGTCCTGAGGCTGGAAGGAGCCAAGAAAGGTGCTTATGATCAGCATCATGTCTGTTCATATTTGACTAAGACTTTAAGATGATTTATTTCATTTTATCCTCAGTAGATGCCTTTGATATAGGCCAAGGAATTTATCTCCACTTAATAGATGAAAAAAACTGAAGATCAGAAAAATTAAATGATTTGCCCAAGATCACACAACTAATAATACTTATTTAACTTTTCCAATAGGCCAACTCTTATTGATAATATATCAATAATACATCAACAGCACATACATATTATCTCATTTAAACCTCACACAAATTTTGTAAGGTAAGTACCATTGTTATATCTTCATTTTATAGACCAGAAAGCTGAGGCACAGAGAGACTAAGTAACGTACTTTTGAACATACAGCTTTTTAAAAAAGAGGTTCAAATAGTGGGGTTTTTTTTACAGTTTACATTCAATATTATTTTGCATTAGTTTCAGGTGGACACACAGCTTTAAATAAGGGAACTGCAGTGGAAACTTGGGAAGTCTGATTCTAGGGCAACCTAACTATTGAGCTGTATAGTAATATAATGCCTTTGGAATGTTTTAGCTTGGCGAGATTAAATTACATTCCCTAGAGTTCCCTTTTCTGTATGTTTCCAGTTAGCATGAGCCACAAGTTTCTTGTGGGAGCTTTGGAGGGTGGCGATGAAGCAGCAGCCATTGTGTAGCTGACATATGGTGTGGATTACCTGCTGCCTCACCTCACTGACATGAGGCAGCAGCTGCGCATGTGACGGCTTCACCTTCCCTTGAACCTTCCTTCAGCCTCTCTGACTTCTGGGCCGGGTATGGGTGTTCGGCCGTGCAAAGAGCCCTGGCCTCTGCAGGACACCCACACCGTGAACTCCAGAGGTCATAAGAACTGACACTGACTTCAGTCAGTGCTCATGGGCTCCAGCTCAAGTCTGTGAGTTCCAGCTTATTTTTGTTCTCCTCTACTTCATCTCCGTTTTCTATTCCCAACTGCCTGCTCAGGGGACTTCAAGCTTCTGTGTCAGACATGAAAACAGCAGCCTTGTTCATGAGTCTGACACTTCAAAAGGTCAAAACTTAACATGTCAGAGTTTGGAGTAAGGAAAAGTTTGTTGATCAAGAAGGCACCAATCAAGAAGATGGGAGACTTAATAGTGCCTCAAATCCATCTTGCTCACTGAAGAAGGTTAAGGAATTTTAAGGGGATTGGGGAAACAATTATGTAGAAGTGCTGGTGGGTCAAGTTTTCATTGGAGACTCAGAACTTGGCCATTTATGGTGAAGATGCATCAACACCAGATCTTCCTAGACAATGTGGACCTTTGGCTTCTGAAAGGATTCAGATGTTCAAGTTCCAATTATGTCCTGGTCCTTTGTTCTGCTGGGGGTGAGGGTGGCAAGACCTCATTTCTGGGTGCAGTTGGATGTCAAAGTTCTCTCCTCTGCACATGCTTTGACTGCATGACTTGCAGTTTTGGTCCATTGTCTGGGTGATGTAACTGGGCTAAAAGAAATTTTATAGTTTTAAATATGTTTTTGGAAAGGAAGAAAGGCTAAGAATCAATGTTTGAAGCATCCATGTCGAGAAATTCTTTTAAATGGCAGATTAAACCCAAAGAATGTGAAAGAATAAATAACTAATATAAGAGCAGCCCTGACCAGTGTCGCTCAGTTGGTTGGGCATTGTCCAGCAAGGCAGAAAGTCGCCGATTTTATTCCTGATTAGGGCACATGTCTGGGTTGTGGCCTGGTCCCCAGTTGGGGCATGTATGAGAGGCAACTGACTGATATTTCTCTCACACATTGATGTTTCTCTCTCTTTCTCTCCCTCTCTTCTCTTTCTAAAAATAAATAAATAAAATATTTTTTTTAAAATGCAAGAGCAGAACTTAAGGAAGTAGAAAGCAATCATATAATAGAGAATATTAATAAAGATAAATGTTGGTATTTTGAAGAGATTAATTGCTAAAACTTTGGCACAACTGATCAAGAAAAAAAGGTTTAAATAACCATTATCAGGGAATAAAAAAAGGGATAGTACTACAGAATCTACAGATATTTTAAATGAGATTACAAACAACTTTATCCCAATATTTTGTACATTTTGTTGAGATGGGCAAATATTCAATATAATAAAAATAAAACTTCCCAAAATGAACACAAGAATAGGAAACCTGGATCATTCTATACTTACAAGGAACTCTAGGGCCAAATAGCTTTATCATTGCATTCTACCAAAATATTTAAAGAAGAAACAATGTTAATTTTACACTAACTTTATCTCTGGGCCTCAGTTTCCTCATCTGTAAGATGGGTTTGGACCAGCCAAGCTTGTGTCTGCCCTTGATATCTCTTGGCACACCTTCTGCTAGGTCCTGGTCCCAGGGTGAAGTTGAGGACTTTTGGCTTTAATGGGAAAAGATTCCTTAATTCTGTGGGTTAGGACCTACTGACCATCATCAGATGAATGGGAGTCACCAGGGTCCTGTTCTTTATGCTCTATCATTCGCTATGGAGGTTGCCATTTTAACTCAGGTTCTCTTCCTGTGGTCCCGTAACCCCCATCACTGTCCTGTACTCCCAGGGGAGCATAGGAAACTTCAAAGTGTCCTGTAAGAAGAACCCCAGGAATAAGGGTACATAGGGTCATGGGTGCAATACTTATTTCAAAACCTGCAGACTTACCCTTTTAAGCATCAAAACTTTATTTTAACCATCTTGTTTGGAGACTGTGCTAAGTCTGTTACATCCAATACTTCCTAAGTATAGGTTAACAAGCCTACATTCTTTAGCTCTTCCTTCAGACTATGCGGTCATAGTGATGAATATCAGTTATTGTCATCTCAGTGAGGCAAAATGTAGTTATTGACTCCTGAGCCAACTAAATCTCTCCAATTTTCTATGACTTTTGGATTCTTGTCTGCCTTAAAACAATTTTTCTCTCTACCTGTTAAGCTGTTTGCAATCACTTCAGGTATTATAAATGTGTGTCTTAGCAGCTGCAGATCTCTTTTCTACTCTGCTGCTTCTATTTTTCTGTGAGTTAAAAAAAGAGATCATCAGGTATGTGAATTCTGTGCGTAAACTAGGAGTAAATAAACCCCACTGGAGATTAAATTTTTTTTATTTAGATATTAACCTATGTACACACTGTCTCCTCCTTCATTCAAGCAGATAATAGGTCTTGCATTACTAGTCTCAGGGAGAATTTGTGGCTGCTATTAATGAAATTGGGATTGAGAGAGATGAATTTCCTCTGACCAGGGTTTCTTTTATGACTTAGGCCCTTGAACTTGGATGGGAAAAAAATCACATTTTTTTCATTAATCTGTATCTGAAATATAGCATTTCCCTCCATTATGAATGCAGGCAATAAACCACTGTTGTATTAACAGTGCCAAGCCTTCTTCATCAGCAGAAATCAGCTCTTTTCATGTCCTATCATGGGTGTTGCAATATGTTCAAATATTGTTAACATTTACCATTACTTCTAAAGTATGAAGTTTTTAGATTCATCACTAGATCTTCATGTTCAATGAAAAAAACCATACATTACTACATTGTGTCTGTTTTTAAAGTGCCATGATAATTGTACACACTTCAGTATTTCTCCCCAGGCTGGAGGAAGGAAATAAGGAAAGAGCAGAGAGGGCTGTGAGACTGAGAGCAGGCGCACAGGTCCCTGTGGAGGGCGTGGCTACTTACTGCGTCCAGGGACTGTGTCCCATGCCACCAAGTTGGGAACAGAAACTGCCAGACAGAGCCACTGTGCCCAGCAGGGATAAATGCCTGAGCCAAATGGCCCCTCCTAACAAAAGCCCTCCCAAAACTGTACAAAACTTTGGAACCCACCTCCCCAAAGCTAAATTCTGTTTTTCGTACAACTGAGTTTGAGGGCTGAAGTTTGTGGCAGCTGTAAAGTCTCCCTCCTCTAGTCACTAAAAGGAGTAGTTTCAATTACAGGATTTCTGTGCATTGTAAACATGAACAGCACGGAAAAGGTTAAACAACTGTGCTCGGATTGTATGATCTAGCCTGGACCTGCTATGCATATTGTAAAGCTAAATGAAAAAAGAACCCCGCTTTGTGTTATAGTCAGGCAGTCTCAGATATGACAGTTGAATAATAATAAAAAGCAAAACAGAACAACACAAGCTCTAATCAGTTTGCTTGGGGCCTTTGATGGAATCCTGAGCAGTGGCTACATTTCGGATGGGGGCTGACGTATGGCAGTCTGTGTGTACCAGCGCTCGGAGAGACCATGTGCAGTTCTGGTCTCTCCATTTGCTGCCTCCCCGGCCAGGGGACAAAAATGGGGCCCCAGATATCTTTGTACTGAGTCCTCTCTCCACTGCCTCCGTTAGAGTGGCAGCCTCACAGATCAACTCAGCCCTCTGTCTCACTTTCTCCTATTTCTTCATTTCAAAGATAAATGTTCAACTCAAGGGCTAAAGGAAGGACCAGGCCAAAGCTTCTTTGTCCTCCTTTCTACCTTGTCCACAAACTCCCTCCCCAGAATTAAACACCCACTTGGGGTGAGGAGGAGAAGGGAACTCCCTGCTCCCCTCAACTCTTGTGGAGAGCTTGCTTTCCCACCCATACATCCCCTCCTCGGGCCTTTCTTACCCTCAGTGTACCCCAACCCCTGCAGGGAGAGAGAGAGAAGGGTCAGAGGGAGAGGTAGGGGTAGTGTCCAAATTTTTGTTATTCCCTGAACGTTCACTTTGCCCTTCTATAGCTGGGCCTAGTGTGGGAAGAAGAGCCTCAGGCCTCAGCCTGCCAGATTGTGCAATGGACCAGCTGACAGGTAAGGCAGGCCTCTCCGGCCCCCAGATAATGTCAGCAGTTTCAAAGGCAACTAAGGTTGAATGTCTTGCTATTGGATGAAGCTCAGGTGGAGCTACGCTAGTGGCTGTAGGTCCTCCTCCCTCATCTCTTTCCCTCAGCAGCAACAGGGAGGCAAAGGGATGGAGAGACTGGAAACCTGGGTTCTAGTCCAGAATCTGTCAGTAAAGCATCCCTAGCCCATCCAAGTCTCCTTCCCACTTTAGCCTTAGTTGTCCCATCTTTAATATAAATGGGTAAAACTAGATGAACTTTAACATCTTTTTCATCCTTTAATGGTCCTTGCACATTATCTAGGTCCCAAAAAATAATACTCTCTCTAGGGCAAACCAATAGGCTCCATGGCAATGAAGGGCCTACCAAAAGCCACACAGTTAGGCAGGGGAAGGGGGGATCGGAACTCACCTATTTAGAATCCTAATCTACTCAACTGTATTGTTCAAGGCTCAACCTCACTCAGGAGCTCTACCCCTCTTCTGAAGGTTGGGTGGTCTTTCAATTAATATACATGCATGAGGGGAACGTTTGAGGCCCAGGAGAGCCCTGGTCCTGCTGCTGAGCTCACAATCAGGAAGGAAGCCAAGAAAGCTCATGACCAGGGAAGGAGAAGGAAGCCTGGAGGCCCAGCCAGATGTGACACTGGCGGATGAAAAACAACAGGTGCTAATGATGCCTTAGGATAAGAGAAAGGAGGTGCTAGAATGGCTTGCTTGTTCAGAAAACAGTGTTCCCAAGCATATGTTGTTGTCAGAGAAAAGTGGCATCTTATCTAAACATACAATCAGCTAAGCTGGGAAAAGAGGCCATGACTTAGTGACACATACAGTCTGTGAGAAACAGATTGGAAAGGGGCATGTGATTGGTTGCCTCTCTCACACCCCCAACTGGGAATCTGGCCCACAACCCAGGCATGTCCCCTGACCGGGAATCAAACCCACAACCTTTCGGTTTGCAGGCCAGCACTCAGTCCACTGAGCCACACCAGCCTGGGCAGATTTTTATAAGCTTCTGTTGGTCTCTTCAAGCTTGACATTTTGCTTCCTGGTCCACAGGCCTGTTGGAGGAGATGTGGGGTTCAGAGGATAAATAACCTTGAGAGACCACAGTAGTGACTAGAAGTTGCATCTTTCTTCCTCTTTACTTTTTACATTTTGAAATATTTGATATAGCCAAAAGAACATGTTACATATATGTAGTCATATGCATAATAAAACAAACACTTGTAAACCCACCACCCCACGTAAGAGCTGGAACATCACTGCCTGTGCTCAAAGATCTCACCCTGCCTTAACCTGAGTAGTGGCTACATTTCGGGTCGGGGCTGACGTATGGTGACTGCTCTTCTAAATTTGTCCCACTATCTTTTGCTTTTCTTTATATTTTCCTACACATAAAGCCCCAAACAATAAATTATTTAGTTTTGCTTATTTTTAAATTCAACAAGAATGTATTTTATGAATTACTGTCACTCGTATTTCTCAAATTCATCCATGCTGATGTGCATATAGTTTATTAATTTGTACTAGGTATAGTATTTTATTGTGTGAATATTCCACAAGTAATTTACCCATTCTTCCATCCAAAAGCATTTGGATTCTTTCCAATTTTTCACTGTTTTGGTGTCTATATTTCCTGGAGCCCAAGTATAAGAGCTTCTCTGGGGTATATGCCCTGGAGCAGAATTACTGGGTCAAATTGTTTTTCAGAGTGGATGGACCAATTTATGTTACACCCATCAGAGTTCCTGTTGTGCCACATCCTCTCCAAGATGGGTTTATTCTCCCACTTTCCAGCAGTATCCCTAACTTGGGTATCTCTGCTGGGGACCCTGAGTTAGGCTACCACCTTTCCCAACCAGAGCCCATGGATTTTAAATGCCCCAGTGAACATGCCGAGCTCCTTCTATGTGCCCACATTCATAACTGAATAACATTAAGCACCAGGGAGCAGAGGAAATGACAGTTTAAGGATAGACTAGATAGTTTGGGGGTAGGCAGTTTAGGTCTTCCCATGTGACTATCAGAATCATTAGATCCTTTCATTTATTTACTTATTTCTCACACGAAGACAGTTTTTAAACTGATTTTTTAGAGAGGAAGGCAGGGGGAGAGGACTTAGAGAGAGGGGAAGGGAGGGAGAAAGAGAGAGAGGGAGGAAAACATTGACTGGTTGCCTTTTAGTATGTGCTGAAATCCAGGGACCCAACCCACAACCCAGACATATGCCTTCACCAGGAGTCAAATCCTAGAACTTTTGGTTTTCAGGATGACATGCAATCAGCTGGGCCACACCGGCCAAGGTGAGCAATGGATCCTTTTAGAGAATGAAAGGAGATTTAATTTTTTTTAATGTTTAAATTAAAATTTTTAATTTATTTTTTTTCTAAATATTGTCATCTTTATCATATAAAAATTTTGTTAGCTTATCAAAATCTATGATTGCAAATACCTAAAGCTTTTCATACAGTTCATAGTAATTGTCAGCCTAAGAAAATGAGCTCACTGTTGGCTGGTCTAGATAATGCATTCCACAAACCTTGGTGAAACCAACTTTTCTGGTGTAACAGAATTTACCAAAATCACCAGACATGTCATTTATCTGTCTCTAATGAGACCATGAGGCAGGCAGGACCCTTACACAGATTTCATCTGAGAACTGCCACTTCTTCTTGAACCAGTTATACGAGGCAGGTTTGAAAATTTTTATCTGCATATTAAAAAATTGAGCACTCCATTTGTTAAAATAATTTGAACAAAAAAATGGCACTCTGATTAAAGTGCGTTTTACAGCCTGCAGGACACCTTGGACCAGCTGGGTTTTTACTCCAGGTTTCACTGTCCTCCCACCCAGCTCTTCCTTCACCCTGCTTCTCAGGTGCACACCATTTACCTCCCTCTACTCTCTCTTCCACTCTCTAAGTCAGTATTTCTCCAAATGTGGCCCACCACCCTACCACACAACAAGCAGCTAGGGTGCTTGTTAAAAATGCAGATTCTCCAACTCCTCCTCAGACCGAATCCGACTCTCTGGGGTGCAGCTCCGGAGCCTGCAACAAGCTCCCCAGGTGATCTGTGTGCACACTGAGGTTTCAGTGCTGCTGCTCTAAGCACTGCCATATGGGAGTAAGGCCAAGGTCACCTCCAGGGACATTCAGACACTCTCCCTACAGCTCCTCCATAAGGGACGAGTCAAATTCCACCTTCTCATGACCCTTTCCCTACTTCCACTGTTCCCCAGGACAGCAGGGATAAGAGGACCACTGAAATTGTAGCACCTGTGTGTACAAGATGTGCAGTCCAGCATTTTTTTTACATAAAGAGAAACTGATTTCTAGTCAACTAAAATAATGGTGTATCTTTCCAATGGAATCCTGTGCAACTATTAAAAGTGACTCTATATTTTGATTACTGCATCTCCATTTTCATTGAATCTTTGTATTTAAAATTTTTTTAAATATTTTATTTATTGGTTTTAGAGAGAGAGGAAGAGAGGGAGAGAGGGAGAGAAACATTGGTGTGAGAGGGAAACATGGATTGGTTGCCTCTCACACACACCCCAACCAGGGACTGAACTTGCAACCCAGGAATGTGCTTTGACTGGGGATGGAGCCAGGGACAAGTCAGGGCATTTTAACATGATTTTTAAACCTATGCACCCCAATGTTCATAGCAGCACAATTTACACTAGCCAAGTGCTAGAAGCAACCTAAATGCCCATCGGCAAATGAGGAGATCAAAAAACTATGGTACATTTATACACTCTAATTCTACACAGCAGAAAGAAAGAAGGAGCTCCTACCCTTTGCGACAGCATGGATGGAACTGGAGAGCATTATGCTAAGTGAAATAAGCCAGGTGGTGAAAGACAAATACCATATGATCTCACCTTTAACCAGAACCTAATCAACAAAACGAACAAGCAAGCAAAATATAACCAAACACATTGAAATTGAGAACAAGCTGCCAGTGACCAGAGGGGAGAGGGGATGGGATAATGGGAGAAAAGGGTGAAGTGTTTACAGGAACAATTATAGAGGAATATGGACAATAACAACGGGGGATGGAAACAGGGGAGGAGGAGGGGAGGGCTGGGATGGTGGGAAGAGGTGGGGGGAAAAGGCAGAAAAATGTACTCGAACAACAATTTCTAAACATATTAAATTATATACAGTTTCCACTTTTATTTGAATTTCCTGCAATATATAGGCATTATCTTTATAATCAGAAAAATACAATGAAACAAAATACAAAAACATCCAGAAGCATTTGCTGGATATTTTTAAAGGAGCTGGTTTAGATTATTCAACAAATGCTGATAACAAACATCTTTAAATTATCAAAAAAATACTATAGGAAAAATTTTTCAGATCTGAGGGGCCTGAGTTTCCAGATTAAAAGAGCTCACCAAAAGGCAAGCACAAACATCACTGGCTGGTGTGACTCAGTGGATTAAACGCCAAACTGGGAACCAAAGGGTCAATGAGTTCGATTCCCAGTCAGGGCACATGCCTGGGTTGCAGGCCAGGTTCCCAGTGAGGGGCATGTGAGAGACAACCACACACTGATGTTTCTCTCCCTCTCAAAGAAAACATAGAGTACTGGAGTCATCATAATGTAAAGCCTAGAATTGATAAACTGTGAAATTGTAGGGTATTCATATTCTTTAAAATATGGTTAGCCCTGGCTGGTGTAGCTCAGTGGACTGAGCACGGGCCTGTGAAGCAAAGGGTCGCTGGTTCGATTCCCAGTCAGTGCACATGCCTGGGTTGTAGGCCAGGTCCCCAGTAGGGGACACATGAGAGGCAACCACACATTGATGTTTCTCTCCCACTCTTTCTCCTTCACTTCCCCTCTCTCTAAAAATAAATAAGTAAAATATTTTTTAAAAAATATGATTAAAAACAAGAGAAAGAGTTGAAAGTAGTTGCCTCTGAGAAATGGAACAGAGATATGATAAAAGACTAGTGTATTTTGCCACAAGCCTTGTGGCAGTATTTTTTTAATTATGTGATGCGTGCACCAGCCCGCAGTGTCCGCGGTGTTATGGATGAGATAAGATACATTCACATGGACTACCGAGTCCTGTGGAGGAAAAGGGACGGCACAGCTATTCTCTCAAGGGGAGAACGCCTTGGAGCGGCCTGGCCACTCTCTCAAAAGGAGACTGTCCAAATCCTTGCCTTGACAGGTTTTTATTGGGTTTCAATTTGCACAGGAATACAGGTAAAGTTCATTAATCATTGTCAGGCAGTAAGGATCAAACAATAGATAGCATACAAAGAACTACAAGGGCCTACTCTGAGTCAGGGTCTGTTAGTTAAAGGGCTACAAAACTTTGGGAAACAAACTGATTTCCTGCTCGGACCCTTATCATTTAATGAGAGCATTCTTAGCAAAGCAGGTTTCACAGGATTTTCCGTATTCTTTCTCAGGCCTGATCACCTGGGGAGCCCATCTTTCCCAGCACAGGTATGCACCACCCTCTGTTATTGCTTCAGGCTTAAGTCAGGCAGGGGAAGTAAGGCAGCCAAGAGATTGGGAGACTTCTTGCAGACAGAATGAGGACTCAGGCTTGTCATAGCCGAGGGGTGAGGGTCCATCACCCCCTTTTGCTGTAGCCCCCCAAGTCCTTCCCAGGGACCTCCCCATGATCATGCCTGTCTTAGGTCATTCCCCCCTTGGAGAATCTTACCCGTCATTGGCTAACCAATCAAGCATTGGGGACCAGTTATGGATGAAGTAAAAGGAGCAGAAGCGTTGCTCCTGCCAGGGAGATAAGCTTTGTCTCCTTAGTGGCTTATGGTCCAAAGGTCACTCACTCAGCCTTAGCCAATGGGGGGGTTACAGCTTCTGAAACCAGGCAGGGTGGTTTCCAACAACTATGCACACTTATTATTTTTGTAATGAAAGTTGGCACACACATACATTGCTATTTGAATGTAAAATGATTCAGTCATTAATTTAAAAAGTCAACCATAGTCCCAGCTGGGTGGTTCAGTTGGTTGAAGCATCATCCTATACACCAAAAGGCTGTAGGTTCAATCCTTGGTCTGGGTGCATATGGGAAGCAACCAGTCAATGTTTCTCTCTCACACAGATTTTTCTTCTCTCTTCTCTTTCTCTCCCTCTCTCCCTCTCTCCCCCGCTCCTTCCTCTCACTCTGTAATCAATAAAACATATCCTTGGGTGAGGATTTAAATAAATAAAAAGTTAAACGTAGAGTTACCGCATAACCTGGCAATTCCACTCCTAGGAATATAGTCAAGAGAATTGAAAACAAGTGTTCAAACAAAAACTTACATAGGAATAGTTCAGCACTATCCACAACGGCCAAAAAATGGAAACGTCCCAAACATCCATCAACTGATGAATGGATAAGTAAAATGTGATATATATCCTATAGTGGAATATTATTCAGCCATACAAAGGAATGAAGGATTGATACATGAATGAGTCTTGAAAACATTACCCTAAGTGAAAGAAGCCAGGCACAAAAGGTCACATATTATATAATTACATTCAGAACAGGTAAATTCATAGAGACAGAAAGTCAATGACTGGTTGGCTAGGGCTAGGGGGAGGGGGAGATGAGGAGTGACTGCTTAATGGTTTCTTTTTGGGCTGATGACAATGTTCTGATGATGACTGCACAACTACTGAATTGTACACTTAAAAATGGTCAAATGGTGGATTTTGTTATGTAATTTTTATCTCAATAAAGAATACCCAATTTGAACTGCCTTAAACAACAAAAGAGATATTTTGAGTTTAAAGCATTGAAACACACACACACTCCAATATGCATGTTTTTCCTCCATTCTTTCGGGGCCTAAATCTACTGTGCTTCAAGATCCCGGCTCACTGAACCTGCACGAGGGGTTGGGGAGGACAGGACATTGTAATGGCAAACAGATGCCTGAGAGCCAACCCCCTGGTTGTTAGTGGTTACAGCTCTGCCACTAAATTGCTGTAAGACCTGCAGAATTCTTAACCTAATTTTTAGTTTCTTCACCACTAAAATGCAGCAATAACAGTTGTTATCTATATGATGGTGAAGATTAGGAGATAACATTTTTAATTTAATTTATTTAGTTTTTAATTTTTAGTTTAGTTGTTGTTCAAGTACAGTTTTCTGTCTTTTACTCCCATCCCATTCCGCTCCCCACCTCCCTCCCATTTCCACCCCCCCCTTAGTTTTTGTCCATGTGTCCTTTATATTTGTTCCTGTGACCCCTTCCCCTTTTCTCCTGAAATTCCCTCCCCTCTCCCCTCTGGTTACTGTCATCCTGTTTCCTATTTCAATGTCTTTGGTTATATTTTGCTTGCTTGTTTGTCTTGTTGTTTAGGAGATAACATTTTTTAAAAGCCTCACCCAAGTTTGAAACATCGATGTGACAGAAACTTTCATCCGTTGCCTCCTGCACCCAACCCAACCCAGGATCCAACCCACAGCCTTTCCGTGTTGGGAAGATGTTCCGACCAACTGAACCACCAGGACAGGGTGAGATAACATTTTCAAAGTCCCAGGCACAGTGCCTGGCCCATAGTAAACACTTAGATAATAGTAAACACAATCTCACTTAGTGGACTCTTAGTTTAATATTAATATTAGACAACCCCTAAACACCAATGTTTGGAAATTATCCTCCTGCTCCTAGAATGAGCGGTGTAAGCATAATGAAGCAGAGCGGGTAGGAGAGGATTTCCGGAAAATACAGTGTTATATTTATTGAGCGCTTACTCAGTAACAGGCCCTGTTCTAAGGCCTTTTCCCATATGAGCTCAGTCCCCCTTGCCCACCTGACCTGCCTGCTAAGACTGTCTCAGGGAGAGACGTGTCTGTGGGGTGAAAGATGCTGGGATTTAAGATTAAGACCGAGCAGCAGGAAGGAGGCTGGCGCTGATCAGAGAATTTTGGGGCAGTGTTCTGCAGCCTCAGCCGGGACCCAGAGGTCAGGTCGGGGTGGACCTGGGTGGGAGCAGGATGCCGTACAGCCCTCAAGGAAGGCCTGTGGGGACTTCTGTACTGTTCGCCTGCGGAAGGTCCCCGGATAGGATGGTGAGGCGTGCAGGGGTGGGGTTGGGCCACGGGAACCAAAGGGGCTTTGAATTCCACCGGACAGAGTGACCGGGCCCTGTCCCCCAGGAAACCTCCCCCGACTGAGCCCTGCCCCTTCTCTAGAGCCCTCTCACTCTGAGCTGCTCACTAACCCTTCCCCTTCACAGGGCTCAGTTTACTCACTCTGCCAGTCTGGGATTGTTTGCAAAGTTGCATTTTATCCTTTTTAAGCGGTAGGATAAGGATCCAAACTGTGTGCTTCTCACGAGCTCCAGCAGACCTCTGGGCTCCACGAAGGCAGAGCTGGTCTTTCATCTCTGTAACCCCAGTGCCTAACATTTCGGAGACTCTCAGTGATGGTGGTTGAATACATAATGAATGGCTATGTGACTGAACTGCCTTTCTTGGGACCCAGGTCTCACCCTTGGCGCTCTACAAGCAGAGGCAGAGGGCTATGATAGGAGCCCTGGCACAGAAGTACTAACTGGCAGTTACTATAACCCCTTACATGTACATACTGACAGACAATGTCAAAGCACACTCATTACTCTTTTCTTCTTTAACTCCTTGGTTGTCGGACTTTCATACAGTTCAATTTTCTGTCAGTTCTGGTTATTATTTTGTTTCCAAATTGTTGTCATCCTTATTTTGGTTGTGTGAAGAGGCACAGTGTGTCTACCTACTCCTCCATCTTGGCTGGAAGTCCCCTTACACTTCTTATGGCTGGTCCAATACTCAAATTAATGAGAGACAGATTTACAGGAGCCAAATTTAATTACTTGTATACATATGGGGGTTCCATAAGAATAGGGGGCCAAGGACAAATTGAAAGTTGAGCCAGGGAGAAAGAAGGCAGGGTAATGGTTCAGATTTCAAAGGGAAGGTAGACACTTCACAGGTAGATGAGAAGGTGTGAACGTTTGGTAAGCAAATTCTAGCCCAGGCACCCAGAAACAATGGGACACAGAGGGGAGTCTAACATTTGTTCATATTTGTTTATATTATGCTAAGGTGATAATTAACCTTCTTTAAGCATGTTTTTACTTCATCTTCGCCTAAAGGCCAAGAAGCAATCCTTTTCTATCTGAATTTCTTTAGGCAGGTAAGGTGGGGGTGGAGGGGTATAAAAGTTTCTCCTTGAATCTTTTATTTCTTAAAAATAACCAGCTTAGCCCTGGCTGGTGTGGCTCAGTGGATTGAGCGCGGGCCTGCGAAGCAAAGGATCGCGGTTCGATTCCCAGTCAGGGCACATGCCTGGGTCGCAGGCCAGTTCCCAGCGGGGGACGCACGAGAGGCAACCACACATTGATATTTCTCTCCCTAATCCTTCCCCTCTAAAGATAAATAAATAAAAATCTTTAAAAAAAAATAACCAGCTTAAAATAATCAATATCCAAAAAGGTGTATTTTGGGGTAGCAAACTCTGGTCCCCCTCAATATACATATATATTCAGGAGTTCATGAAGTTTATCTAAAAACAGTCATTCATAACCAGATTCACAGAATACCTGAGGAGAATACTAAGTATACACATGCAAAATACTGATGTTAAAGTCCAACCTCATAATTTCCTGGAATGGGATCAAAGCATGTGGATTTTTTAAAAGATGCTTTCCATGGCCCTGGCCTGATAGCTCATTTGATTAGAGTATTGCCCCGATGTGCCAAGGTTGCGGATTTGATTCCCAGTCAGGGCGCATACAAAAATCAACCAATGAATTCATAAATAAGTGGAATAACAAACTGATGTTTCTGTTTCTCTCCCCCACTTAAATCAATAAATACATTTAAAAAGTAATTTAAAAAGCTTTCCCTGGATTCTGATGTGCATTTCTATGGTTCTAACGCAAAATTGTTGATTGTAGACCAATAAGAGAAGCACACAAAAAAAAAAACAATAAAGAACAAACTAGAGTGAGCACATTAATGTAGTGACAAGCCAAGTACTATGGACTTTCAAAGGAGGGAGAAGTCACATCTGGATGAAGGAATCAGGAAATATGAGTAAAGTGGCAATTTGGGAGGGAATATAAAGTATGTATAGGTTATGGACCAGTTGCAATTGTGGGAAGGAGAAGAAGAGGCCATTTCAATATGAGAGACCAGCCTGAGGGGAGAGAGAGAGAGACAGAGAGCAGCAGGAAAGAATACAAAGTGTGGAAGTATGTTCAGGGACCAGACCGTAGTGAGTCTGGCTGGAGGGTGACTAAACATGGGAAGAAAGGAGTGGGGACTTTCAGTCAAGACGGTGGTGTAGGCAGACACGGCTCACGTCCTTACACAACCACATCAGAATTACAACTAAATTATAGAACAACCATCACTCGCAACCTTAAGAAATCTTGTTGAATGGAAATCTGACAACTACAAAATTGAAGAAACCATACCCATCCCACCTGGTAGAAGAGGCAGAGATGTGGAACAGGCTGGTCCCTCACCCACAGGTGGTAGATAAAATCTGGGAGGGATATCTCAGGAGTAAGGAGTCCCAGTCCCACACCAGGACCCCAACCTAGTGTTCCAGTACCAGGAAGATAAGTCCCCATTACTTCTGGCTGCAAAAACCAGTGGGAATTGAGTTGGTGGAAGAAACTGCTAGAATCCCAAGCAGCGCCCCTTAAATAAACTATGAACTATAAAATGGCAATAGGTACATACCTACCAACAATTGAACCTAAAAAACAAACTAAGCAAACAAGAACAACAGAGACAGAATCATGGACATGGAGAGCATTTCCATGGTTGCCAGACGGGAGGGCAGAGAGGGAGAATGGGTAAAGAGGTGAGGGGGATTACAAAGTACAGACAGGTAGTTACAGGACAGCCATGGGGATGTAAAGTACAATATGGGAAATAGAGAAGCAAAAGAACTTATATGCATGACCCATGGACATGAACAATGTGTGGGGATTGGCTGAGGGAGTGGGGGATGCTGGGTGGAGAGGGGCAAAGGAGGGACAACTGTAATAGCATAATTAATAAAATATAGTTAAAAAGAAAAAAGAGAAATGAGTGGGACTCTGTTTTGAATGGTCTTATAGGTTAGAGTGAAGTCTTATTAAATACAAATGGAAGAGAGTATATTGTAGAGATGCTGATCCTCTCAGAATTGATATGTACATTTAATGTAATAACAATTAAAAATCCTGAAAGGATTTTTGTAGCAAACTTAATAAAATGGTTTCAGAGTTCATCTGGAAGCATAAACTTGGGAGAAGAGTTAGAGAATAAAAAGCTATGATAATTATTAACCAAAGACATTGAAATAGAAAATAGGATGACAGTAACCAGAGGGGAGAGGGGAGGGAATTTCAGGGGAAAAAGGGAAGGGATTATAGGAACAAGTATAAAGGACACATGGACAAAAACTAAGGGGGGTAGAAATGGGAGGGAGGTGGGGAGCACTGGTGGGGGGTGGACTGGGACGGGAGTAAAAGACAGAAAACTGTACTTGAACAACAATTAAAATTTAAAAAATGGGAAAAAAGACAAAAATAAAATGAAATTTTAAAAAAGCTATGATAATTAAAACACATGTGTATGTGTGTAGAAGTAGGCAGACAGATTAATGAAACAAGTCTAGAAATAAATCTAAGTATATATGGGAACTACATAAATTACTAAGAGGACGATTCAAACTAATGGGTCAAATATGGTATTCAAATAAAATAAGCCAGTCACAAAAAGATAAATACTGTATGATTCCACTTATATAAGCTACCTAAAATAGTGAAACTCATAGAGAT
Organism: Carollia perspicillata; assembly: GCA_004027735.1. Classification (NCBI taxonomy): domain Eukaryota; kingdom Metazoa; phylum Chordata; class Mammalia; order Chiroptera; family Phyllostomidae; genus Carollia; species Carollia perspicillata. The sequence continues at coordinate 17,226 of PVKM010022610.1, forward strand.
ACAAAGTAGAACTTAGGTTACCAGGACCTGGGGGGAGGGGAAAAAGGGGAGTTGTTTTTCAATTGATAGAAAGTTTTAGTTTTGCAAGTTGAAAAAGTTCTGGAGGTCTGTTTTACAGCAATGTTCAAAATAACAGTTAAAAAGGGTTAAGATGGTAAACTTTATGTTATGTGTGTTTCACCACAATTAAAAAATTTTAACAGTATTCCAACATTCAGCTAGCCATTTGGATAAGGTCCATACTTTGCTAGATTCCAGATAGAATAGACACAACAATGGTGAATATTTAGAGAATGAACAACGGTCCTCAAATTTTTCCAAAAACTGAAGAGGAAGAAACACTTCCACACTCATTCTATGATGTCAAGATTATCCTGATACCAAAAATCAGACAATGATACTATCAAAAAAAGAAAACTACATCAATATCCCTTATTATCCTTAATGCAAAACAAAATTACACAAAACATTAATCCTCAACAAAATACTAGCAAATCAAATTCAATACCATATTAAAATACACCATGACCCAGTGGGTCCACTCTTGGAATGCAAGGAAAGTTTAATATATGAAAATCAATCTATTAATATACCACATAAACAGAATGAAGGGAAAAAAACAAATGATTATCTCAACTGATGTGGAAAAAGTATTTGACAAAGTTTAGCACCATGTCTTGATAAAAACATTCAACAAACTAGGAACAGAAGAAAACTACCCCAACATAGTAAAGGCTATATATGAAAGGCTCCAGCTAATGGCATACTCCATGGTGAAAGACCAAAAGCTTTTCCTTTAAGGTGAGCAATAAGACAAGGATGCCTGCTCATGTCACTTCTGTTCAACACAGTACTGGAAGTCCTAGCTACATCAACTAGGTAAGGAAAAGAAATAAAAGGCATCAAGACTGGAAAGGAAGAAAAAAGTGATCTTTGTTCACAGATGACATAATCCTATATGTAGAAAACCCTAAGGATTCCAGAAAACAAAAGAGGAAACAAATTCAGCAAGTTGCAGAATGCAAAATCAACAAAAAATTAGTTGCATTTTTGTATACTCACAATGAACAATCCAAAAAGGAAACCAAGAAAGCAATTCCATTTTCAATAGCATCAAAAGTATAAAATACATAGTTATGAATAAACATAATCAAAGAAGCGATATTATCTTGCTAGGGCTTCCACAGCAAAATACCACAGACTAGGTAGTTTAAACAACAGAGATTATTTTCTCACAATTCTGGAGGCCTGGAAATCCAAGATCAAGGTGTCAGCAGAATTGGTTTCTTCTGAGGCTTTTCCTGGGCTTGCAGATGGGCATCTTCTTGCTGTGTCCTTTTATGGTTGTCCTCCTGCATTGTCTGTGACCAAATCTCCTCTCCGTATACAGACACTAGTCATAGTGCATTAGGGACCACTCTAACAACTTAACTTGACGTGGGTTTTTTAAAATTCATTCAGTTTGGTACACAGTGAACTCTTTTAATTTGAAGATTTCTATCTTTCTCAGCTTTAGGAAATTTTCTTCCATTCTTTCAAACTCTGTATTCTCCCTTGTGGAACTTGTACTAAATACAGTTGGAGCTTCTGGGTGTATCTTCTAAATCTTTATCTCATTTGATCCAATGTTGTCTCCCTTTCCAATTATCTTTTCCTGCATGAGTTTTCAGGCTGTGGTTTCCCGAAAAACCTAATTTTCTTTTCTTTCTTTTTTTATTTTTAGTATTTTAAGTCTACTTTAAATTATAAAACTATATTAATTCATTATCATTACAAAACACTTAAATAATATGGAAAACATTAAAAACTCTCATGCTCCATCACTAATATTCCAACTCAGTTTCCCCAAAGTAACTGCTATTATCAGTTTAGGGTTTTTCTTTTCAGATCTTTTCCTATGGCTACTTTTATATGTTTAGATTTTTATATTAAAGAGGTGGGTTTTCTGCTTTATATAAATCATATCAAATTGAACCTGCTGTTTCACAATTTCCTTTTACCTTTTATATATTGGAGATTTTCCATGTTTGTAGATATAGATCCATTTATTTATTTTCAGAAAGAGGGTAAGGGAAGGAGAAAGAGGAGAGAAACATGGATATATGAGAGGACCATTGACTGGTTGCCTCTTGCACACCCTTAGCTGGGCACCTGGCCGGCAACTCAGGCATGTGCCCTGACGGGGGATAGAACAGGCAGCCCTTTGGTTTGCAGGCCAGAGCTCAATCCATTCAGTCTCACCAGTCAGGACTACTTAGTGATTTTAAAGACAAAGGAAGGGAGAGAGAGAGAGAGAAATCAATTTGTTGTTCCACGTACTTATGCACTGTATGTGCCCTGACTGGGGATTGAGCCTGAAACAGTGGTATATCAGGATGATGCTCTAACTAACTGAGCTATCTGCCCTGGGCTGATATAGATTTATTGTTAACAGCTCTGTAGCCTTCCAAAACCAGTTATGTATCGTAGTTTATTTACTCAGTGTCTTAGTGAGGGATATTTATGTTGTTCCATTTTTTTCTCTTTTATGAAAAATGTGACAATGAACATCAATATGCCTACCTCATCCTCACTGTAAACATGCGTCTCTCTGGGACATGACTTAAAAACAGAATTGCTTGTTGGGAGAATATACACACATTTATTTATTTTCAATATACCCTTAGTATAAAATTCAAAAGTCACTAAATCAATCACACTGAAATGCAAGTTTTCTTCTTACTCCTGTTTCCCAAAAATCAGTTCTTCACTCCTGAAGCAATCACTGTCATTGGTGTTTCCTGTCACAGGTGTTCTAGGATTGGCCATTTTAGATTTTAAAATATATATTGCTAAATTCGCCTTCAAAAGGGCAATTTAGCCTGTGGCTAGTGTGGCTCAGTGGATTGAGCGCCTGCCTGCAAACTGAAAAAGATTGCCAGTTCGATTCCCCAGTCAGGGCACGTGCCTGGGTTGTGGGCCAGGCCCCCAGCTGAGGTCGTGCAAGAGGCAACCTAATGATGTAGATGTTTCTCTCCCTCTCTATCTCCCTCCCTTCTCCTCTCTGTAAAAGTAAATAAATAAAAACTTTTTAAAAAAAAGACAATATGTATTTGTATGGTGGACTGCAATTGATCACAAATTCTTTGTTGTTCCTCTCACTAGGAGGTGAAGTCCATTTCCCCACTCTTTGTATTTAGGTTGGCCTAGGCCTTAAGACATCCTGTAGCTTACTTTCTCATTTTCCTGGAATGTTGCTGCAATGCGAGTAAACCCAGTCTATCCCAGTGGAGGGTGAGAAACAATGTGAAACAGAGACATTATGTCCAGGTTAGGTTCCCTAGACCAGGGATTGGCAAACATTCTCTGTAAAGGGCTAGATATTAAATATTTTCAGCTTTGTGGGCCAGCTGGTCTTTCTTACAACTAGTGAACTCTGCTGTTGTATTGTGAAATCAGCCATAAATAACATGTAAATAAATAGGTGTGGCCAGATTTAGCCTACTAAAAGTAATTTGTTGATCCTTACCCTAGGCCAGGGGTGTCAAACTCATTTTCACCAGGGGCTGTATCAGCCTTGCAGTTGCCTTCAAAGGGCTGAAATAATTTTAGAACTGTATAAATATAACTACTCCTTAACTGTTAAGGAGTTGAAATTACATTCAGCCCTTTGAAGGCAACCGAAAGGCTGATACAGCCCTTAGTGAAAATGAGTTTGACTCCCCTGCCCTAGACCAAGCAGCTTGCCAACTGCCAGACATGTAGAGTCATCCTAGATTGTCCAAGCACCAGTGTGGCCTCCAACAAACTACAGAGACCAGCTGAACAAGCCAGATCAGAATAACTACTCAGCTAATACACAGAATTTTCAGTAATAATTAATGTCTGTTGTTTTAAGCTACCAAGTTTTGCTTTGTACACAGCAAAAGCTAACCAAGCCAGTAGCTCAGTGGATTGAGCGCAGGCCAGTGAACCAAAGGATTGCAGTTTGATTCCCAGTCAGGGCACATGCCTGGGTTGCAGGCCAGTTCCCAGCAGGGGACACACGAGAAGCAACCATACATTGGTATTTCTCTCCCTCTCTCCTTCCCTTACCCTCTAAAAATAAATAAGTAAAATCTTAAAAATAAAGAAAGAAATATTTTTTTAAAAACCTAAATGATTTTTAAAAAATGTTAATACCCCAACCTTTGCCATCACTGAATATTATCAATATTTTTATTTTTATTAACCTATTAAAAATGGTATATTATAGTTATTTTACTGTCTTTCTATGATTACTTATGTGTTTGAACATTTTTTAAAATATATATTCACTGGCCAACTATATGTGCTCTTTTACTAGTTTCTTCTTCATATCCATTGCTCGTTTTAACACTTGATTATTTTCTTATTAATTTGTCATTGTTTCAGAACATGTCTTGGATATTAACCGTTTGTTCGTTATATGTATATTGCAAATATTTTCTCCCTGTTTGTTGTCTATTGTTGGTAGTAGCTTTTTTATGCTGAATTTAAAAAA
>PVKM010022611.1:0-21730 GCA_004027735.1 Carollia perspicillata
AGTCATGTTTTTTATTGTTTATGCTATTACAGTTGTCCCAAATTTTTCCCTTTTGCCCCCCTCCACCAGCCTGCTCCTCTAGCCCATAGTCAACCCCCTCTCCATTGTCCATGTCCATGTGTCATTCATACATGTTCTTTGACTAGTTCTTTCCCCTTCCTTCCCCCTCCCCTCCCTCCCCTCCTCCCCTCCCACAGTTATCAGTCTGTTCCCTATTTCCATATCTCTGACTCTACTTTTCTCATTAGTTTATTTTGTTCATTAGATTCCAGTTATAAGTGAGGTCATATGGTATTTGTCTTTCACTGACTGGCTTATTTCACTTAAGATAATAGTCTCTAGTTCCATCCATGTTATCATAAAATGTAGGACTTCCTTCTCCTTTCTGCTGCATAGTATTCCATTGTGTAAATGTACTACAGTTTTTTAATCCACTCATCTACTGATGGGCACCTGGGCGCTTTCCAACATTAGATATTGTAAATAGCGCTGCTATGAACATAGGGGTGCATAAGTTCTTTTGAATTGGTGTTTCAGTGCTGTTAGGATATATTCCCAGCAGTGGCATCACTGATTGGGTCATAAGACAGTTCATTTTTAATTTTCAGAGGAAATTCCATACTGTTTTCCATAGTGGCTGCACCAGTCTGCATTCCCACCAACAGTGCACTAGGGTTCCCTTTTCTCTACAACCTCTCTAGCACTTATTGTTTGTTGATTTATTGATAATGGCCATTCCGACGGGTGTGAGGTAATATCTCATTGCAGTTTTAATTTGTATCTCTCTGATGGCTAGTGATGCTGAGCTCGTCCCTTTTTTAATTGTATGTTTTTCATCACCATTTATCTCCCCTATACCCTTTTCCAACCCTCATATTTAATACATGGCCAAAACTTTACTGTAGCACTCTTCCATTAAAGAAGTGAAAGAAATATTTTGCTTTATAGCGATTACCACTTTGAAGAGAATCTCCAATAGCATATGTTAGGTTGGCATAAGCTTTTTGTGATGCATGTAGGAGTATTATAATGGGCTATCCATTAAGATGGAATACGTTTCTTAAAACTGTTGAATGTTGTGATGTCAATGAACACCAACACTACATGTTTCTATATTATTTCCTGATCCTTATCATTTTATACATGCATACTTTTAGCAAAGTGTGATCAGTGGAAAAATAAATGAAATGATTTTTATTTAATTTTTTCCCCACATGCCATTTGATCAGATAATTCTAAGAACCGTTTCCTTCCTCTTTGCAGGAGTGCTGTGATTCTGGCTATAATTATTTATCATTCATTTTGCTGGCAAGTTGGCAGACCATCATAAGTGAGCAGAAAATTATTTAATTTATGCTACGGATTATGTTTCAGGAACTTTTAAATAGTTTTTAATAACTTAAATAGGAATTTAGATGAAAATAAAACTATAATTTTTATAATAAAGTTTAAAATAGTTTTATCCCAAGACTTATTAGAAGAGGACAAAAATATCAGAAAAAAGGTTTCTATGAATATGTCTTAAAGCTTGTTAAAAGATTTTGTACATATGATGTTATCTCTGAACCAACATTTTTTTTTTTACCATAATCATTCCTCACTTTTACTGTCTGGCCAAAATGTTATCATACTAATCTTCTATTAAAGAAGTGAAGCAGGTGCTCTGCTTTATAATGGTTACCATTTTGAGTGCGGTTCTCCAGTAGCGTGACATGTGCTCGGCAAGTAATAGCTGTCATTTTGATTGTGGCAATCCACACTGCCAAATTCATGCTCTGAGGATCACTTATATTTTGCATAAATATAACATCTGTGTTTTATAATATGTCTTTCAAAATGTGGGATGTGAACTATTAGTGGGTCATGAATTTAATGGGTCTCATCCAGCATTTTATTAAAAAATGAAGTAAAATTAGAGAAGAAAATATATGAATGCATATCATGTGGTAAAAAAAAGTATTGTTTTGTGAAACTTAGTTTAGTGTTGTGGGTATAGTGTGTATATAAAGTGTTTCTTACACTGGATTTCTTACAATGGATTGTCTTAAAAAAGTTTGAAAGTCATTGTTACAAGGCATATATATCTAATGAACACATGAAAAGATAAGTATTTACTCTAAAATAAAGCAAAACGACTACTACATTTATTTTTCTATAATTAATAACATTTTTTTTTACATTCAAAGCACAACTACTCAGCTTTGCCCATTGCATTAAAACCATTTAAAAGTGATTTTCTATTCACTCGCCATGGGCACCATTAGAGAATTAATAGGCTAGTGTTTGTTGAAGTGATTAGTTTCTACAAATGGACTCTTATTCCTTTTTCATTTACCTACCATGAAATAAAAATGAATCTAAAAACTCTGGATGTTTTGTTTGCTATTCTGTCATGATGACCTGTCTTCACGGCAAACATGTGACAATTCCTCTTTATGACAAATTGACCTATTACAAAACAATATCTCATTGGGAATGTATGAAAAATAATTCCAATTAATCTACAAAAACACCGAGCAACATCCACACATACTCTTCTGTATTAAAACCCTTCAAATGTTTATGGACTCTTCTCTCAGAAATCCTAACGTGTGAGCAAAAGGTGAATAATCAACTTAGTTACGGTATCCTATACTGCGAATTTCAGCTTATGGAGAAAATGGGCAGAGTAGAAAATAAAAAGAAGTGTCTGTCTTTAGGGGTCAATGTTAACATTTGTACAAGTGTCAGGGACAAATGCAGAAGTCCCACCCTCCCTTGAAAAGTTACAAACTCAGCCTTCATTTAAAGTCTAATCTGCTAACACTAACAATGATAACTGAGGATAGGTGCTGGAGGACAGCTACAGGGGAGTGCGGGTCCTGCCCTTGAGGAGAATTACAAACCTCAGCGTTTACTCCAGTTAGACCATCCACTGTGACCACTGACAGGTAAGATTCACTTCTCACAGCACTTCCCAAAGAAGTGAATATTCTTAAAAGATTAAAGAAGATTCTAGAAGACCCCCAATTCACAGTTTAGTTCACACTATTTACTGGGTACTTACTCGGTACCAGGCACTATGTTACGGGCTAGAGATTGTAATGAGTTTTGCAGTCGAATGAAAGGGCTCCAAAATCACACAAAAAATTACAACTCTATATTCTAAGGGCTATGGTTGAGGGATAATAAAGTGATGGAAGAGGCATAAAGGGAGGGCACCCATTCCAGATGGAGGGCTGATGGAGATCAATGGAAGTTTCTTAAAGAAGTGATGTTGAAGTGAAGTCTTGATGAAGGGAGAGGGGGTACTTCCCCAGGGAACAGAGGGCACAGAGCACGATACATATATGTTTGGGACATTGCAGTAAAGGCTGAAACTTGCAAATTTTGAAACAACAGTTTGATTTGGTTCAACCTCAGCACTGCATGTGGGCAGGATTCCATGAGTCGTGTGGCAGTGCTGGGGTGCACTAAGAGGAGGGAAGGTAAGAGAGAAGGCAGAAGAAGAGGGCAAAGGTCAGGTCAACCTCTCACACGGATATTAAAGTGGGAACAGACACAGCCTGGGATTCTAACCTAGGACGAGGATATCACACAAAGTACTAGAATTGCTTAAGGACTCAAAAATATTATTTGGTAAACTTTAAAACACCAAAAGAGCAAGCAAAAACATTAAAAGAGACATTTTATTCATAATTCTATCTCCTTAAAATAATAACAATCTCAAACCTTCCTGTTTCCTTCCATTTTTATCACAGTTTCTTCACATAGATGTCATTTTACTCATAAACTTTTGCACTCTATCACTAAACTGACTATAACTAAATTCCCATGTAATTATCATGTTATTTTTAGTGGTTGTCAAGTGTTCTTACCATGGACACCTTTACCACTTTCTTCCTGCGTACCATGAGGCAGTTTCCAGATTGTCCCATGACAAATGACATTATCATAAACAATTTCTATATGTATATTTTATCTTATGCTTTTCTTAAGGTCACTTTGAGAGTGTGAGATGACCAGGCTACTGGGAGTGAATATTTTTATAGTGTTTTGTTTTCCAGGTGAAGAGGGCTTGGTACTTACTGTTTTGCTCCAAGTAAGGCCTGTGGTGTGGTGTTCCTTGATGTATGCTTGAAGTTCACTCCAAATGTTCAAATATGACTTCACCCAATCCACATGGCGTAGATCGCTTTGTTATGAAAGAGAGTGGAAGAGAGTGGAGTTAGGATTTAACCTCAGATTTAAAAAAAAAGTTCAACTATGAATTCACCCAATCCATGTGTTGTAAATTGCTCTGTTATAAAAGAGAGTGGAAAAGAATGGAGTTAGGATCAAAATCGGATTGTAAAAAATAGGGAGACACATGGTAATCCAGTTACTAAGGCTGGATGACCCTGGAGCAATTGTCTTTCTAGTCCAGGCACCGTGAATTGATTCCAAAGAGAACTTTGAAAGAAAGGTGGTTCAGGTCTCTCCCGAGGGGAGCTGAGCGCCCTGAGCTCCAGATGTGGAGCAGAGAGGACCATGGGGGGGACCCCACAGAACCACGCCAGTTTAGGTCGCGTGTCCTCATGTCACCTCTAGTGGGCAGATGACTGTGGAGAGGTGACCTTTTCTTTCCGTGCTGCTTCTAACGCATGATGAGAAACAATGTGCTTTCAGGAAGGAGAAATGGTATCGAAAAGAAAAAGTCCTTTGGTGTGTTTTCTGATAATTTGGTTGAATTATTTGGTTGAAGTATAACCAAATTGGAGAATTTTGGACTGGTAAGGAAGTCGCTATCATAAGAAAAATGATTTTCTACAAATGGGTATCACTCCATACTTCTAAAGGTAACATTCACTTAAATTACTTTAACTTGATATTTATAATGGCAATGCAAGCAAGGCAGGGTATTGTCATTTTTATCCCAATTTTGCTGAACCAAGATGCAGTAAATACTTACCTTTTACAATAGGATTAACCAACAGGATTGAGACGACTGTTAGAAATAGCAAACTTGTAGATAGGCAAAAACAGTTGCATTTCCTTTGGATAATTTCCACCCACACATTTTTTTCCACTGAATGAATTTGTGGTAAATGAGAAAATGATGAAGTCTCAGTTAACAAAAACTTAATCATGAGCCTGGGCCATTCATCCGAAGACAGTCGCTGAAGGAAATCTCTGTTACCAAAGCTCTGGTCACTAATGACTTTTCTCTGGATGCACTCCGTTTTGTTCTCCTTGAAAAGCTCCACGAGAAGTACCACCATGTTCAGCATCCCATCGTGTTAAGTCATGCCATTTAGGAAAAGTGAATTTGGGAACCGAAGTCGTAATTATCTACCCCTTGAAGATGAAACGCGTGAGTGCGATTTCATTCTATATTTTAAGGTTTACTGTTTATATTAATCAAACCTGTGAAAGACCTCATTTTCACTTTCTTATACTTTCACAGTCAAATCCCAAAAGGCCGGATGTAGCTTCATATGCCTCTTGTATTCGTTTCCTTATCCTATAGGTGTGTGAGGGTCTCAGTGCAGTGCCCTGAACATAGGAGACAACATGTACAACAGCTATTGTTCCAGTACTAAAATCACTTCAATATCATATACACATTTATATGGTTCTTTGATACAGGTATGTGCATATGTACATATGTGGATATATAGAGAACATATGTCTATAGATGTTTTGGAAATAGCAGGTTGCATGTATCTATTTAAAAAGTTTAACAAGCAATAAAGTCCAAACATGGATAGGCAAATTCATTTTTTATTTAACTATATAACATGATTTTTGATTTGAAGAAAGTTCTAGCAAACTTGTAATAAGGAATAACAATATGATGTCTTCTGGCCTGAAGTCAGTCTCTACCAGACAACACGGTAAGGAGAACCCAATAACACATGAGGACCTATGAGCCCATGCCCAATTTTTGTTTACCGTGGAAGAAGCTATGGCAGGAGCCTGTGATTTTAAAAATTATGACTCAGAGAGGCCAATGTCAAAGTAATTAACTTACTCTATTCATTTACTGAAAAAGAGCCAAACAACCAGTCAAGCCAGTTGTAAGGGCTGCACTGCCCACAGCACTTTCGTTCAAACCACAAGGAAGCCTGGCTCAACTTCTCTGCCCACCGCCTGCCTGCAGGTGGGCAGCACGAGGGACAAAGGACCGCAGTGTTCTGCAGCAGCGTGAGCTCACAGAGTGAAGGCCCAGCCGGCTTGGGTGCACCCGAAAGTGGGTGTACTGCGAGAGGTGTGCAGTGTTCTGCCTCTGACAGGTGAGCACCCCTGGAAGCCTGACCAGTGACTTGGAACTGATCCGACAATTTCTGGAAGTGAAGGGAAGTGAATGAATCCACACGTCTGGCTGCATTTCCCTGGCCTATGATAGTGTTCAGGTGATCCACTAAGCGTAATTGAGTTGTTGATGCTGCCAGAAGTACATTTTGTACTCAACAGCTGGCATCGAGGGGCCAACACTGGGCTCTGCTTCTGTGTATACAAGAAAAAGCAGAAAACCACAACCCTCCTGACTACACTGCCGCCTAAAGAACCATATAAACCATGTATCAAAGAACCATATAAATGTGCATATCGCTCACATCCATGGCCCCATATACACTCAGGTAGGGACTGGCAGGAGGCCAGCAGCTGATGACTTGAGATAAAAACAAAAGTGGCCTCCAAGGTGACACGCAAAAAGGCAGAGACCCAGGTGGTGCCTAAAGTGTCCAGTCCTGAAAACAAGACTAGGTACGGAAGATCTTCTATGATGTGAAAGTCACTTACAGGCGTAGGTTCATGCCAACATAAATTTTATAGCCAATTTTCATAACAAAATTGGCTCTTGGACTATTATTTTCATGTGAGAAGAGTAGGCACCTTGCATTTTCGATGCCTTTTCTCATTCATATCACACAATTCCGTAGTCTCTATACGACATGGCAACATTCATGGTTGTATCATTGGGCACCATTGCCTCAGCCGGTTTTATGGGGCAGGAGGTCTGTTACTGGGTATAATTACTTTATCTGAAATTCCTGTGGGGGTGAAAGAGGAAAAAGGCACACTTATGTCTCCTAAAGCCGCCCTTCTCAAAAGCTACAAGACCTCTTTGCCTGACACAGAATAAACTGTATGAAGGTAGCACTGTAGTTCAGGTGACATTTTCTTGTATATGCAGCTCTGGCGTCTTTCCATTTGGTCCCATTTCCCATTTTAACCCGAATTTAGGCTTCTCTAAGATCAATGATTTGGGCTTAGAAAGCAACGGTTTTAAAATTTAAAAGCTGGTTCTATAGGCAAACCCATTGGTTCAGACTCTTCTGTTCTTCCAACAGACCTCTAAGTGCTATTCTTATAAATACCTTTTGTATTTTAATCTTACCAAAATCTCTGCTTTCCCTCTCATTGGCCTGGCTTATTGTCTCATCTCATTTCTGTTCTTTATTTATATTTCATTTTCTGATTCCTCCTTTCATCTCTCGGCTTGCCCACCAACTCTATTTTGATCACTGTAAAAGTTTTGTGACCATATGGGGCTGGTCTACCACAAATCATCACAGAGCTCTTGAATTAACATGGGAATATGTAACAGATAATGTGTATTTAAGTGGGAGAGTTTATTCACTACAAGAAAACTGAGGCAGAATTTCTAAAACACTTTCCATTTTGCTTTTCCTGCAAAGAGAGGATTTTTCATTAACATTTATAGTACATTTGTTAATAGCCCTTGAAAGGAATCAGTAATGAATTATATAAATATTAGGGACAAACGTCTAACAAGCGATTAACTGAAAACTTGGTCAGAAAAAGAAGGTACGTACCTGTGTTTGTAGTCCTTTAAAACCCTGTTAGTGTAAAAGGTGGCAGCATCATTCATCTCCTTGACATAAGGACCAGGTTTGGGGGACTGAGAGAACAGGACCATCACCCAAGCATAGAAGGAAAAAAAAATAGGATAAGAGAGGAAATGCCTTAAAGAAGAAAAGCAATGGAGATGTTGACTTGAAAGTTAGAGTCAAATCTTGCTTGCAAAGATTGATGAAACACTTTCACATCTTAGAACACAAAGCACTGAACTTCAAACAGCATTAGAAGGAGCCCGAGTCAGCCTGCATAGACTCTGCCTTCAGTGTAGCAGAGAGAGGATGAAGGAACCTGAAGGGAGCCATGGATTCTCCTACACACTCCAAAAATGTGATGAGGTGCAGGGGTGACACTCCATCTGGACTCACCACAGCTATCCACCCAAGGGCCGGGATGCTTTCACTGACGGCTGAGAGATGGTTAAACATTGCACTGCCTCGGTTCTTCTCTCTGAAAGTTTGGATTTCCTGAATCTTTTCTGATATTGGTTTCAGAAGTGCAGTCACGTCATTCTGTAAGCAAACATTGAGCACTGTTACTAAGGACAGGACAGAAGTAGGTTGCCTCCATGTTGGCCTGAGGTGTAGTCAGGCCTCGCCATTTGCTGGTGGTTTTCACAATAAAATTTTTTTTTCTGTTATGATAATACTATATATTCATTCTCTGAGCTATGAAAACTGCACATAGTTTTGACAACGATTAATGTCTCCTGAGACATGGGAAAACCCCAGTATATGATACAGCCCTGTTTTAGAGAATTACGCATGGAATGGAGTGAAATTGAGAGTGGATTAGTTGTGTTTTCAAATGGAATGCATAGATCACATGCTGTAGTAACACAGGTCTAAAATCAGGGTGGGTGAGAGGTTAGTAAAAAGGTAGCTTTTTATTCCTGTGGGAAAATGGTGTGAAAGAGGGTCTTTGCTTTTATCAGAGTTACCACAATCCATGTCGAAAAGCAGAAATATTTCATTTAATCTCTTTTTAAGAAAATATGATGCCTTATAATATTTGTAGTTATCTTAAAGTCTGGTTTATTTTTCCTACAATGTCCTAGGTCAACCTGGCCTATGACTACTTCTGATTAATTCAATAACTGGTTTCTCTAGTCATACAAAAAATGACTTTCAAAATTATGTATTTCTGGTCAAGATGGCAGCATAGGTAACTGTGGCACTCACCTCCTCCCACAACCACATCAGAATTACAACTAATCTACAGAACCACTACCGTTCAGAACTGCCTCAAACTGAGCTGAATGCTGCGCCCTATAGGACACCTACTGCATTAGGCCACTGTACCAAGCCTGGGAGACATAGAAGCTCTACATAGTACACAGAAACAAACACAGGGAGGCTGCCAGGATGAGGAGACAAAGACATATGAGCCAAATGAAAGAGCAGAATAAAATTCCAGAAAAAGAGCTAAACAAAATGGAGACAAGTGATCTACTAGATGCAGAGTTCAATACACTGGTTATAAGGATGCTCAATAAGCTTAGTGAGAACATCAAGAGCATAAGAAATTACCAGTCAGAAATGAAGGAAACACTAACTGAAATGAAGAATATTTTATAGGGAAATCAACAGTAGAGTAAATGAAGCTGAGAATCAAATCAATGATTTTGAATATAAGGAAGCAAAAAACACTCAATCAGAACAGCATAAAGAAAAGGAATCCAAAAAATGAGGATACTATAAAGAGCCTCCAGGACAACTGTAAGCATACCAACATTGGCATCATGGGGGCACCAGAAGAAGAAAAGAGAGAGCAAGAAATTAAAAACCTATTTGAAAAAATAATGACAGAAAACTTTCCTAACTTGGTGAAGGAAATCGACATGTAAGCCCAGGAAGCACAGAGAGTTCCAAACAAGATGAACCTAAAGAGGCCCACTCCAAGACACATCATAGTTAAAATGCCAAAGGTTAACGACAAAGAGAGAATCTTAAAAACAGCAAGAGAAAAGCAATTAGTTATGTACAAAGGAGCTCCCTTAAGACTGTCAGCTGATTTCTTATAAAAAAAACTTTGCAGGCCAGAAGGGATTGGCAAGAAATAGGCGAAGTGATGAAAAGCAAGGACCTACAGCCAAGATTGCTCTACCCAGCAAATCATTTAGCAATATCATTTAGAATTGAAGGGCAGATAAAGAGATTCCCAGATAAGAAAAAACTAAAGAAGTTCATTATTACAAACCATTATTATATGAAATGTCAAAGGGTCTTCTTTAAGAAGAAAAAAAAATAAAAAATATGGACAGTCAAATGGCAAAAATACCCATCTATCAATAATTGAATCTAAAAAACAAATAAGCAGAACAGAAACGGACTCATAGATACAGAGAACATTTTGATGGTTGCCAGACTGAAGGGAGGTTGGGGGAATAGGTGAGAAAGGTGAAGGGGTTAAGAAGTACAGCCAGGTTGTTACAGAACAGCCATAGGGATGTAATAGTCATGGGACTGCATCAATAATATTTTAATAACTGTGTATGCTGTCAGATGCCGTGAGGTATATAGGGATGATCACTTAGTAAGTTATGTAATGTATAATTACTGGGCAGTACACCTGAAACTAATGTAACAATGTATGTCAGCTGTAATTGAAATATAAAAAAAAGATTTAACCCCCCCCAATCATGTGAGCTGACTTTTGAAGTATCATAGAGATAGGTGCTCGTAACACCTCTCCATACATCCCCTTAACGTTCCCTACTTTCTCTTGTTTTGAAGACCGGATAGAAGGTTACCTGAAATTTGTGTGTGTGTGCTCCAAAAAATAGCAACAGTCTTTTATTTCAGCATTGTAAAAGCAGTTGGAGAGGCTTTTAAATCTTGTTTGCAGGATATAAAATAGAAAAGGCACTAAACTCCTTTAATTTTTTTAACCAAGACTTCACAGCAAAGGCTCCCTTGGCTATGTATCAAAATCACCTGGGAGCTTTTAGAAACAGAGGCCTGGGTCCCACCCGAAGACTCTGATTTAACTGATCTGGAGGTGACCTGGGCTGGGGGAGATTGGAAAAGTTCCCCAGGTAAAATTTTAATTAATGCTACAGAATGTGGTACCTTAATACCCCCAAAGTTGTTTCCACTAGGGAGAGCAAACCATTAGCGGCGTAGTTATGTCCAGTTGCTGCAGCTTCCACACCTCACTTTGCCTTCTTAACTCGTATACATTCCCTCCCATAGAAGAAATGTTGTACGTAAGGGCTTTGGAATTAGAATGACCTTAATTCAAATCTCACCTCTGCCACTTACTACCTATGTGGCCTTAAGCAAATTACTTAATCTGAGCCTTGGTCTCCTTATTTTTAAATCAGAGATAATACACTTATAACATACAAACTGTAGGAGATACAGCATATTAGTCCTCCAGCGCAAGGAAGATACGCAGCAAGTGGAAGTGATTATTATCACCACCATTATTATTATTACTATTATGCAATTAGCTCATTGAGGAGGTAAAACAGATGTTCCCTGTAGTATGTAATATTTATTTGCTTCAAATAAATGGCTATGTATTTAAATTTTGGAATTACTCAATTACCGCTGACATTCAATATTTATTTCGGGTGGACAGCATAGTGGTTAGACATTTTACAACTTACGAAGTGATCCCCAAACAGTCCAGCCCCCGCCTGACACCACACACAGTTAGTACAGCATGTGGACTACACTCCCCGGGCTGTACTTTACGTCCCTGGGACTATTTTGTAACGGCCCAGTCCTCCAACCCCCTTCAAATTTGGCAACCATCAGTCTTCTCTGTATCTATTAAGTCTGTATCTATTTTGTGTGTTCATTTATTTTTTTCTTTAGATTCCATATATGAGTAATATTGTGTCTCTCTCTGTATGATTTGTCTCACTCAGCATAATTTCATCTCAGGGGTGTCCAACCTGCAGCCTGAGGCTGCATGTGGCTCAGGATGGCTGGGAATGCAGCCCAACACAGAACTGTAAATTTGTCTAAAACACTATCAGATTTTTTTGTGTGTGTTTAAGTGTCACAATGTATTTAGTGTGTGGCCCAATACAACTCTTCTTCCAGTGTGGCCCAGAGACATCAAAAGGTTGGACACCCCTGCATCCCTCCATGTTGTCATAAATGGTCAGATTTCATTCTTTTTTATGGCTGAGTAATATTCCTTTGTATATATGTACCACATCTTTTTTTTATCCAGTTGTCTATTGATGGATACCTAGGTTGCTTCCATGTGTTGGCTATTGTAAATAACCCTGCATTGGACATAGGTATGCTTATATTTTCAAATTAGTGTTTTGAATTTCTTTGGATAAATACCCAGAAGTGGGATGCTGGATCACACTATTTCTAATTTGAATTTTCTTAGATTCTTTAGAATTGACCTTGTTTAAACAATAGGGGGAAAGACTCTTCAGCAAGCATCTTCCAGAGCTCACAGCATCACTCCGGCCACACACTTCTCTCCACCCACTGAAAGTAAAATTAATCAGGGAACTTCTAAACCTCGTAAAGTGACACATGGTCATTGCTGACCTGTATGAACAGCTGTCCAACCCAGGAGTCCCCACAGCTGTCATTTTGGACAGGATCAAGATTTAGCACCTAGAGGGCCCCATTCACCCTCTCTGCTGCATGTTCGTGTGCCTCCAGAAACGTTGACTGCATCTGCCTAAGTAAGTACACAAGTAAGTCTGAGTACTGAGATCTAGCTACAAAAAGTAGCAGCGAAGACAAAATAAGCTGGAATCATTAGAAAAGCTAAGGGAAGATTTTTTTCAAATGTTTTCAATTCAAGTCAAAATTAAGGCACTGTTTAATCCCACTAGCTTTGCAGAGCTGTGGATGTTTTGCTATCTTTGGGGGGGGGGGAAGAGAAAACTCTATATAATAAGCACATTTCTTTGAGGAAAATACTGTGTTTAAGTTTTTGAAGCCATTGTGAAGTTACTTTAAATTTTGGACATTGTTCAAAGTTAGAATATATGTTGGTTAAGATGTGTTCACAGCTGATGGATTTCCAAAAAAATTCTTCGTGAAGGCTGCCAGCTCTGAATATCCTCAATGGTGACCGCATTACACTGGATGCCTCCCACAGACCTATGCCCTTTCAGGGAGGTGATATTTAGCCAACAGGTTTATCTGGAGCTAAACAAAACAAGCAAACAAACAAAAACGAGCTTTTATCGAGAAACCTCTCTTCTAAAGCGTCGTCTCCTTTGGCATTACCAATGTGGAATGGAATATTCATTTTGCTTCTATTCTGGGGCTCCACTGGACATATATAGAATCCCTGGGAATTATCAATGATATCATAAATCATTTGTGATTTGATGGAGCTAAGGCTGTCCATGGCTGTCGCACTGCCATTGTTCATCATCCATTCCAGGAACAAGACCATGTCGTAGATGCTGCTGCAGGGAGGTGTACTGTGTAAGGAGTTTGAGCTCCAGGCCTGGGAGGCACTCTCTGAGGGAGAGCCCCTTAGATGATCACCACACCGCCGTGACTCCTGAAGAGTCAATGTTCTTCTGTGCACCAGCAAAAATCACACCCAACTTGGAAATGTTCACTGGCTCGGAATAAGAGGTTTAAAGACATGTTGCAAACCAGCACCGCTCCCTTGACACCAGAGATAAAGTCAACCCCCACGCCATGCACGGTCTTGTAGGCACAGTAATACACGTAGGAGGCATCAGGGCTGAGGGTCCAGGTGCTGGGTCTAGAATTTTTGTACAGCTCCCAAGTTTAGGTTGGATGATGTTCATAGTCCCAAACTTCTTGGCTTCTTCTGTGGCTTTAGCTGACCAAACTCTCACCACAAAGCACACCTTCCTGCTTTTGGGCCCATTAGGCTTAAAGGGACAGCACTGAACTAGCCAGAGCCACCTCCTGGCACAAAAATCTCCCTGTAGTTGTCTGGAACAGCTAGCAATTTCTGAACACAGTCCTCTGTGTTAAGAATCTTAGCAAAATCTGATGACCCGTGGCTCATTTTAAGAACACTACTCTCAACGCCTTTGTAGGCTAATAATTCATTTTGTATGTCTAACAGCACTGAGCATAGCAGTTTTGCAGCCCCCTGCCTCAGCTTCCCTGCCCCCACCCCCTGCCTCAAGTCAGTTGGCCCAAAGTTGAAGTTGATTACCTGCCTCTAGGCGTCCATGCTGCGGTGCCCCCCACCAGCAAGTTGTTGGGGGAGATATTTTTAACTTTTTGAGGACCCTTCATATACTGTTTTCCACAGTGGCTGCGCCAATCTGCATTCCCATCTACAATGCACCAGGGGTCCCTTTTCTCTGCATCCTTGCCAACACTTATTTGCTGTTTATTGATGATGCCATTCTTACAGTGTAAGGTGGTATTTCATTGTGGCTTTAATTTGCATTCCCTGATGACTGTGTATTTAAAATAAGAGGCTCCAGATAAAATCCATGTAGGCTAACAGAATTTTAGAATTACAGGAATCTAAAGTGGCTCCTCTAGTTTAGCTCCTGACAGACTGAACTGAGTAGGTCAGACCAGTATTAACAAAACAGAATAAATAAAAAATATGAGAAGGCCTTTGCATGTAGTAAGGATGAGTGATTTATGAACATTTGTTTCAAGTCTACAGTACGTGAGTGAGTGAGTGTGCTGGGCTGCAAAATACAATGTATACCTTCTTATGAATTTCAGTCTAGAAGTTTAGGAAATGTGAATCTAATCCAATTCTCCCATTTTATATAATTGGGATGCAAGCTCAGAGAGGTTACTAAGTCAAGATCAGCTAGCAAGTGTTAGCAGAGCTGGAGCTAGAATCCAGGCCTTCTGTGATTCCTGAAGATGACTCTATTGGATACTCAGGAAAACACAGTTAGCTTTCCACGCACGGGTTTCTTCTATGTCAGTAGCATTAGGGAAAGATATTGTGAAGAGATTAAGGGCTCAGGTCTAGAATGAGACCACTTGGGTTCACATCCTTGTTCCCCAGGGCACCAGGCTGTAGGACTTCCCACAAATTACCAAACGTGTCTATAATTCCATGATTGCATCGGCAAAATGGTTTCTATAATGGCACCCACCTCCCAGGGCTGCTATGAGGAGTAAAGGAGAGAACACGTCTGCACTGGTACAGCATTCGGTACATTGTGGGTGACCTCCAAGGTGTCTGCCCATTAAAAAGGCTCTGACTGACGAGATGCACTGACCAGCTCTTTCCCGTCACTGATGGGCAAACACAAGGAGAGTGACTTCCTAATTGAGATATGCAGATGGACAGAGGTGCCTTTTTACCTGGGACAAACAAAAAGAAAGGTAGGGAAAGAAAGCAAAGTGTGCTCAAAGTTCTCAATGAACTTTTTAATTCTTTCATGTTGGAGGGAAAAACAAAAAATGTTACTGCAGCAGCTAGACAGACCTTGTGAAAAATTCGTGTTTCCCACCTTCTCACTTTCCCTTCTAACCGGCACAGAGACAAGATCTTACAGATTTGGCCCGAGGACCCTGAATCAGAGCTGTTACAGGTCGAATGGTGTTCTTTCCAAATTCATGTGTTGAAGTCCTAATTCCTGGTACCTCAGAATGTGGTTGTATTTGCAGGTAGAGCCTTTAAAGAGGTAATTAAATTAAAAGGAGATCATGAGGGTGGACCCTTAGCCAATGAGTGTCCTTACATGAAGAGGCGATTAGGACACAGTCATGCCCAGTGGGAAGATACCAGAAAACAGCCAACTACAAGCCAAGGAGAGAGGCTTCAGGCAAAACCTGCTGACACCTTGATCTCAAACTTCCAGTCTGCAGAACTGGGAGAAAACAAATTTCTGTTATTTAAGAGCCCCCGACCCCGACTCCTCCTCCAGTCTGTGGTGCTTTGTGCTGGCAGCCTGAGCAAACCACTATAAGGGGGAAAAGCCAGTCCAGGAAAAGCAAACAAACACCCCAAACCCTCAACAGCAATAAAGCAAACCAAACCCTCTAAGTCTTCCTGCCCCAAACACCGCGCTTCCATGCTTGCTCGCTGATGGCTGCCAAAAGTCAGATTTAATTCCTCTCCCCGGGATCTTCTCTTCAGAAGTCAAACATTTCCTTCCTCGTGGGATTCTTTTTAGTCCAAATTCAACACCCAGTCAAAGGTGTGTTATCAGTTTTCCCAGAAGGCGGGTGATTTATAATTATGGCAAAACGACTGAAAAACAACTTAATTTTCTGCAACAATTTGCCAAGACATAATATTCTTGATGTAATGACATTTAAAAAAAATCCTTACTCAAGGATACGTTTATGATTTTAGAGAGAGAGGAAGAGGGGGAGAGAGAGAGAGAGAGAGAGAGAGAGAGAGAGAGAGAGAGAGAGAGAGAGAAGCATCAGTGTGAGAAAGGAACATCAATCAGTTGCCTCCCATACACACCCCAACTGGGATTGAACCCATGACCTAAGTATGTGCCCTGACTGAGGATCGAACCCACAACCTTTTGGTGCAGGGGACGACACTCCCACCAACTGAGCCACCCAGCCAGAGCGCAATGACATTTTTGAGAAAGGCCAGAATATCTGAATTGTTGGTGAAACCTGGCCTATTGCCCCAAAGGGAAAAAGAACCAGAAACTGTGTATTTACAATGTTAGATAGATTTATTAAGGCCATATTTGTTTATCTCTGACTTCTCAAGAACAAACTCTGAAGTCTGAGGAGACAGAGTACTCTGGGAGATATTTTATATAGTTATCTGATGAAAGCATTATAAAGATTGAGAAAGTTTCCTTCTGCCTTAGTTTGGCAATTTCATGAAGAATTGTCTTCATTAAAAAAAAAAAGAAAGCAATGCTGAGAGAACTAAGTTTAATAGCTATTTGCACAACCTTAATAAATAGTACAGCTTTTATTTTGTGCCAATAGACTTCTCCTGCACTTTAAAGTAGGCTTACATTCTCCAGCTCATCCTGAACTTTCACAGCGGGAATCAAAAACAGAGAGAGAACATTAGAGTTATGGTGTGATTTCCATCGAGGCTGATTGTGTGGGATGTCACATGAAAAGCAAATGAGAAGGTTATTAGAGGTACTTCCATCTGTTTAAGCATTAAGCATATATTAGGCGTACTCAGCAAACCTTGGTTGAATTGTACTGATGCCCATTAACACAGCAAAAGGACTTTCCACTGACAGAAGGGGATACACTGAAGAGGCACCCTGGGTTTTTTCAATGGAATGCATTGGCGATGGCTCCTCCGGCACCTCTAAAAGCTACCAGGCTTTGGAAGGACTTCAGATCTGTTAATTTTACATAAGTCTCACTTAGATTATTTTTTTTAAATTTATCACTCATGTTTCTTTCATTCTGGAGGGTGCTTCCCTGAAAGAAAATAGTTTTTTCAAGACTCACGTGAAGATTAGCTGAAAACTCTCCTCTGCCTCCCCCAGGTTTCTGTGGCTTTAACAGAAGGTGAAAAATGGCCAAAATGAAGGAGATACAAATGCCCAAACTGCAAGTTCCAGCAAATGTTTCCAAGGGCTATTTTAGCTTGATGGGCCTGGGCTTCGGAGAGTACTCCAGGACTTTATGACTTTAGTTTCTGCTCTAAAGTTGAAGAATTGAGACCCATTATCAGCTTCATCTCAGTTTAGCTCCAGAAATAATTGTTTTGCAGAAAGTAAAATTAAAGAGTTTTATCAGCAAGCTTTGTAGAAATGTTACCCAAAAAGGAAAACCAAATTCCCACTCATGCTGTTTTGCAAGGGATGGAACAAACCCTGCGGGTGTGACCTCAAAGATTTATCATTAAATTAAATGAAATAAGTCTGTTATTTCTGGAACCCAGGGTTCTAATGTGGTTCTACATCAGGTAGAAAGTGGATCAATTTATTGTTATTTCTTTTTAAATAATTTCTTTTTCTGATAATAAAATTAATACTATATGTCTTTATGAAACATTAGAAAATACAGATGGGAAAACATAAGTAAACAATAAACATTCCTAATTCTACCACATCAAGAACTACTAAATGATTTTTTTCTTGTAGATATAATTATTAGAGATGTCTTTAAAAATAACATAACTGATTTTAAAGTAATGGTTAAGGCCATAAAGAACAGTCCTCAGAGTTGAAGTCAAGCAGTTCAATTAAAACAAACAAGCATGAAAACCCAAAACCCCATCAGCCTATTCTTGGCGAGTATTATGAGAATGCTGTCATTGTAGAAAGGATGTTTCCACAGGAAAAAAGGCATTACTAGTACAACTTAGGCAAACTTAATTTCATTAAAGTAAAAATTGGACTTTTTCATTATTGGATCCCACCTGCATTGAAAATTCTAAGAAACCCAATGTTAAGCAGTACTTCTTAGCCAACCACACTACCAAAAGCTGATCATATGACTTTGGCTGATGTGTTTTTGTGCCAAACTTTAGCAGTTGATTCTATTTGGGTGCGTGTGTGCACATGTGTTTGAGCTTCAGCACAGAAAATATATGGAAAGATATAGCTCAAAGCGTTAATATAACACTTTTATTTAATCTTATTGGCTTATCCAGCTATTCTAAATGTTCTAATACATACATTTCTAATACAAAGCCTCTTTTTTACTATCAGGAAGGGAGCTTCAGAAAATAGATTCAGAAATTATCAAAATAAATTATTCAGATGAAGAAGAATAGTTAATATTTTCTCAGGCAAAGGTCGTCCCAATCACAAAGAGTGTTTGCTCTAAAAATACATTATTTGGGTAAATTCTAATAAAAGAAGTGATTGTTTTCACCATTTTAAGTCAGGAGCAAGTTACTTTTGATCAGAAATGTTAATTCGAATTAACCTGATCGGTGGGATCGCAGGTGTTTCCTGAGGCTCATTCCCTTCCTGCTTCTCTCCCGTAAATATTCTCCACTATCCAGGGATACTTTGGAGATTTCAGAACAGGCCTCATGGAAATACTTTCAGAAACATTTGTACATTTAAGACAACTTGAAAATTTAAAACATTCGCAAACTGTCTCAGAAGTCAACCTAAATAAACAACCTACTGAGCACAAAGATACACGATACTGTGGTAGTTGCCATTATATTGCATCATGACAGGTTCCTTGGGAAGTTTTCTTACATGTTCTTAAGGCTTTACATTCCACATATATTTTTTACTTTGTGTTGATAAACTCTCTTACAAACACACTCAAGAATTCCAAAGCCTTTTGCTTATATTCCTTAAAAATCGTTCTTAAAGAATAAAACCGAGGAGGCTTGGTTTCCTCGGGGAAATCGAGGGACTGCTTTGGAGAGCTGCCTTGTACGGATACCGAAGTGAGAAGCTGTTAACATGCATGAAGTCCTATTTACATTCTAAATGGAATGTTCAACTACCCATTATACTCATAAGCATATTTTTTAGTAGTAACTTGTGTTAAAAACAAACTGTTTTAGACATACAGAAAAGCATAGAAAATAATAATGACAGGCACCCATGTGGACAAAACATAATTTAACATCGCTCCGGGGCCCAGGGTCTCCAATATGATGTGCCTTTACCGACACGGGCAGAAGCACCGCTGGCAACGCAGAGGTCTGGAGCCTGGGGCGTACGTAGGACTGTTTACATAAGACCTCAGGGGCGGCACTACAGCTTGATGTCGTATTGGTCTATTTTTGTCAGAAAGGTAGAACACTGAGCACTGGCAGTTGTTAACCGGGTATTTTTAACATAAAGTCTTTTCTGCAAAAGCCTTCAGCAAAACATAGGCTAAAGAGCCTCTCCAAAGTTATCTTCTGACTTTTCAGATACTAATTTACACTGCTGCTATTCACACATTTTAACTTGTCAGAATCATTCGAAGCCTTAAGTGAGGATTTTGGGGCCACTGACACAATGAGCAAGGGTCATGTCTTTGTCAGTTCCTGCTGCTTTCTGTCTCTGCTGCAGTTCACAGGCGCGAGCCCTCCCTCTCCTCATTTTTAGGTTCTGTGCTGCCGTATTTGGGGGGCGCCCACTCCAAAGCCTACAATTTCTTCATCAGAACAGGAACTCAGTTCTGCTCGTGTGATACGTGGGCCACCATTTTCTCTACGCTCTCAATGTTTGACATGTCTCAGAAGGCCAGGGTGATATAAAACGTCAAGTTCAATGAAAATCTAAATGTTTATATGTAAATATATAAGGCCAGGTAAATATATAATATATAAATATATAAGGCCTTTATGTAAATATAAAGGCCAGGGTGACTCTCACGACAGGTTGTGTCCTTACAATATCTCATACCCTGAATCTTGCCACAACAAGGAGCAGAAGGCAGGAAAAAAAACCCATTCATTGTTCCCTCAGGTTAAGATTTATAGATTTCATTAAAGTTGTTCTGATAGGTAAAATCTTTCACTGGTGGCGCAAAAAGAATAGCCCGTCTGAGCGAACATCTCTCCCGTTCGTGCGCTGATGTGCAGGCTAGCGGATGGACCTGGGGTGCCCACGAAGCCCCCGTGAAACCCTCCGTGGGGCTGCACTTGACAAAATGAGCTCTAGAAAGGGCCGGGCCCACGGCAGGGACAAGGGATTCGCTAGATTACTTGAGGTCCAGGAAGGAAGCAGTGGGTCAGTGATGGGCAATGACAAACAGAGACACACAAAGTCCTGGCCGAGAGAAACCAGCAGGGAAAACGAGGCTGAACGTCGAAAGCTTGGCCTGGTTGTTCACAGTAAGCACACGAGGATGGGCTGGGTGGCCAGGAGGAATCTGGGCCTGCACTTTGTTGCCGTTTCAGCTCATTTTATTGGCCCAGCCGAGAACACAGCAGTTCTTCCCCTATCTGGTAGGTACCAGCTGGCTTCTGACAGTGAAGAATTTTATAATCCCTTATAATTTTACTTTATGGGATTCCAAAATTAAAGCTGAAAGGCAGTAGATCTCACTTAAGTGCCCAGGGACTTCACTGACCAACAATCTCCAGGGATGGAAATTGGAGAAAACTGCCAAAACCGTTCAAATTCCTCAGCTACATAAAATCTAAAACAATATACTGTGATCAGAAGTCAGGTCCTTGAAACTGAAAAAAAAAAATCCAAATTGCCATGGATTTTTTTCTACCAACATTTGTTGAGCATTAACTGCATGTCAAACTCCATGTCGATTGTCCTTCACCGATTGTGTCTCCTTCCTCACGGTAAATCTCAGTGCAAACTACCAAAGCCACCATTTGACAGATCCCAGCCCAATCAACTGCGTTTACCGGGTCATCGTCCTTCCCCTGGGTAGATGTCCCAGCGACAGCCACATCTTTTCTCGGAGGTTCATCTAAGCAGAACGCTGCTGAGAATGACAGCTATAGTTTCCTTTTCAAACTCCAGGATGTAAACAATCTCAACAACCACCCTGTGAGGCGTAAGACAGACATCCCACAGTGTAGTTTCTGGGTTGCGGTATTCTGCCAAGCTACTGATACTTTGCCCTAATCATCCTTAATCAGAAATGTGCTTCTTTTTTAAAGTGAGTACAGTCTTTATAAGATTCCAGTGTTTGCTTTTCTCGGAAACAGTGCATCCCACAGTGTGTCCCACAGAGCACTGGCCTCAGTGTGGTGGGCAGCTCACCACAAATGGTGCTGCCCTGCCAGTGGAGCTGAGGACTTCTTCGTACGGCACTCCTCTGCCCCACCTTCGACTTGGCCAGTCGTGATTCACCTCCGAATACTAGAGGAGGTACTACAGAAACCTATTCAACTATGTTTAGCTTTTCTATCTTACCCCCCCACCCCCTGGGTTTTCCAGGGCACTGGTGTTCTGTGTAATGGACTCTGGGAAGGGCTGCTAGGGGGCATGTGGGGTGACTTTGGGGATTCCCAGAGAGAGATGCTGGGCTCCTCACCGTGTATTCATTTGTCCTCTTCCTGTCCAGTGGTTCTTGTTCATTACCATGGAGACACTTTCAAGGGTGTTTAATGG
>PVKM010022612.1:0-21744 GCA_004027735.1 Carollia perspicillata
TTTTTTTTAGATTTGTATTTATGTATTTTTAGAGAGAAGGGAAGAGAAACTTTGATGTGCAAGAGATACATCTATTGGTTGTCTCTCACACGCACCCAACTGGGGACCTGGCCTGCCACCTAGGCATGTGGCCTGACCTGGAATCAAACTGGTGACCTTGCATTTTGCAGGCTGACACTCAGTCCACTGAGCCACACCAACCAGGGCTAGTGTCAGACGTCTTAACGAGGCCAGTGAGTAACATTGCTGGCATTTTATGTACAGCAGTGACTGAATGAAGGACTATAATAATATGTGCACTACTTGCTTTGTTCTTGTTTTAATATTTCAACTATAGTAGTGTTTCAAAAGTTAAATGAAGAATAAACTCAAATATTAAAAAAAGGAAAGTGTACATATAGAATCACCTGAAAGTCTAAATAGACTTCCAGTAAAAATCAGCATGTGATCTCATGATTAGGTGAAATTCTTACGAACGGAGAGGGTTACTTCTAGAAAAATATTCTTAGTAAATAAGCTTAATGCCATTTAGAAAGATTTTCTCAAAGTAATTTCAAACAAAATGTGATTTCAGAAGAATACTGAAATAACCTGGATGTTTTGCACTATTTCCAAACTTATGTGGTAAATGAATTTCTTCCCAACAATCTTCAGTATTTTGTTTGTATTTTATGTTCTTTTCTTTTTTTTTAGTTGGCTTTTCCTTTCAATCTTCCTTTTGTAAAAATGAATGCAGCTTTCCATTACCAGAAAGGACTAAGAGGGGAGAGCAAAAGTAGGGATAATTGTAACTGATAAATCAATACTTCCAGTCCTCCAGCCCAGTGGTGTTCAGGCTTTTGTTTGTGTTGTCCCCAAAAGCATGTACAGTGGTTGTTCTCATTGGATCTGAGGCTAGAAAAGAAAGAAAAACGTGTACTGTGTATCATCTCACTCATTTAGTTGACATCTGAAATATTTCATGATAAGTTCAGGCAGTTACAAAAGGATTTAATATATTACTTATCATACATGTATTTTATTATTATATATACACGTGTGTATACATCATATGTATATCATATATTCATGTATATGTATATAATTTATATATATATTTACAACATTTATACATAATACTGATTTTTTTAGAGAGAGGGGAAGGGAGGGAGAAAGGGAGAGAAACATCAATGTGTGGTTGCCTCTAGAGCACCCTCTACTGGGGACCTGGCTTGCAACCCAGGCATGTGCCCTGACTGGGAATTGAACTGGTGACCTTTTGCTTTGGGGGAAGATGCCCAATCAACTTGAGCCACACCAGCCACAGCTGTTGCTGTATATTTTTGTTAAAACCATTAAAGTATAGTTTTCTCATACAATTCATAGAAAATGTTCATCATAGAACCTAATTGGCAAAGCCAACCCTCATTGTGAAGCCACACAGGCAAAATCAGCCTTAATATCTGTCAGAAAAAGCTCAGTGCCATTTTTCTCTTCAAATGATTATGTAAGCATCTTAATTCCTGCCTCACTTTTTTTTTTTATAACTTTATCTGACAATTAGTGGTTAGTTCTCATCCACATTGATTATGTGAAGAATTTTGAAAGTGGTGACAGTTAACTAGAGTGTAGTAGAGCTTGTTTGGTGAATCTTCGTCATTACGTTTTCCGGACAATTGCTCTTGGATGTGTTGTGGGACATTCTTCATTCCTTTGGCCCAGACGGCTTTGTTGGTCCTGGTGTGAATGCGCACATCTGGAGTTCGCATCTCCTTCATGGCAAATTTCCGGATCTCTGAGTGCTTGAAGGCACATTTCTGAAAGCCTATCCCATGGGTGTGCTTGCGAATGTTGATGGTGTGTTCCCCTGTCACTACCACATTGATGACAGAAATGGTCCTTCTTACCATCCTTCTTTGTAGAGGCCGTTTTGCTGGGTCATGGTCGGGAAGGTGGATAACTTCTGAATTCAAATTAGTAGATGGATAGGTAGGTGAGTCCTGGAGGTGTGCCAGGAGTTTGCTACTGGAAAGAAGTACAGTACAGTGCAAGTTAGTTATTATTCCTTTGTTTGTTGTCCCAGACATTCTTTTATATTTTTATACTTATGTTTCCCAGGGGAATGCATCATTGTAAGATTCAGGAAGGAAAGCGGGAGAAGTGAAGTTGTAAGGGGGGACGGGAAAGAACTAGCGCATCCTCAGATCCCCTTCAGGAGAGGGTGTGGTGGAAGCTGCAGCTCTGTCAGCTGACTCCCTGTACCGAGTCCTGGCCTTCTGGAAAGCCTTGCACCCCAGGCCGCCTGTGCTTTAGGATGAAGGCTGCTCCAGTGTGTTTGCACTGCCTTGGTATTTGGCTGGCAAGGTGAGAATGTTAGACTGTTCCTCATTTATGCTCCTTAGGATATGAAAACTGTTCTTCCTTTTTTTAAAAAAAAGATTTTATTTATTTATTTTTAGAGATAGAAGAAGGGAGGGAGAAAGCGAGGGAGAGAAACATTAATGTGAGAGAGAAACATCTATTGGTTGCTTCTCACACTGATCCTGACCAGGGACCAAGCCTACAACCCAGGCATGTGCCCCTAACAGGGAATCAAACTGGCTTATTTCACTTAGCATAATCCTCTCTGGGTCTACCCATGCTGTTGCAAAAGGTAAGATTTCCTTCTTTTTTACAGCCAAGTAGCATTCCATTGTGTAAATGTACCACAGCTTTTTTATCCACTCATCTACTGATGGGCACTTGGGCTACTTCCAAATTTTTGAATTAGTGTTTCAGGTTTCTTTGGATATATTCCCAGAAGTGGAATTGCTGGGTCATAAGGTAATTAGATTTTTAATTTTTTGAGTAAAGTCAATACTGTTTTCCACTGTAGCTGCACCAGTTTGCATTCCCACCAACAGTGCATGAGGTTTCACTTTTCTCCACATTCTTGCCAACACTTATTTGTTTATTGATGATAGCCATTCCTTCCTTCCTTCCTTTATTTATTTATTTTTTAGAGAGAGGGGAAAGAAAGAGAAAGAGAGGGAGAGAAACATCAATGTGCGGTTGCCTCTCATGTGCCCCTTACTGGGGACCTAGCCCCCAACCCAGGCATGTGCCCTGATTGGGAATTGAACCGGTGACCCTTTGGTTTGCAGGCTGGCACTCAATCTACTGAGCCACACCAGCCAGGGCTAATGGTAGCCATTCAGACAGGTGTGAGGTGGTATCTCATTGTGGTTTTAATTTGAATTTTTCTGATGCTTAGTGGTGTTGAACATCTTTTTATATGTCTATTGGATATCTGTATGCCTTCTTTAGAGAAATGTCTATTCAGATCCTTTGCCCTTTTAAAAATTGGATTGTTTGGTTTTTCGGTGTTGAATTTTATAAGTTCTTTATAAATTGTGGATGTTAACCCTGTATCAGATGTTTCGTTGGTGATTATGTTCCCCATTCAGTGGGTTGTCTTTTCATTTTGTTGATCGTTTCCTTTGCAGTTGAAAACCTTTTTAGTTTCATATAGTCCAACTTATTTATTTTTTCTTTTGTATCTTTTGCCCGAGGAGATATATCAGAAAAAATATTGCTATGAGCAATGTCTGAGATTTTACTGGCTAGATTTTCTTCTAGGATTTTAATGGTTTTGAGTCTGACATTTGAGTCTTTTATCCATTTTGAACTTATCCTTGTATATATATGGTGTAAGAAGGTAGTCTAGTTTCATTTTTCTTGCACGGATCTGTACAATTTTCCCAACACCATATATTGAATAGACTCACTCTTAACATTGCGTTTCTTTAATAGGTGCTACATGCACGGGATGCAGCTACAGAAACGTTTATGAATCCATGCTCTCGTAGGACCAAGACAGACTGGTACCATTCCCAAATACGCACTGAGTCAGCTGGGGTGCTGCTCAAAAGTTCTCTATACTGGACGGTTTCCATGAAAATGAATGCAGAAGCAGAAATGTGTCCACATCCCAAGGCATCTTCTTCATTTGGTTTCCTGTGCTTTCTTTGCATTGTTTTTCTTCTGCCTTTTCTACGAGTGGTATTAACTGCTCTTGTTCTGAAAAAGTCTTTAACAATTCCATGATTAAAGGGAAGTGATTATGCTTCCTTCTGGTATTTTCAATCTTACATCTTTTTAATTTCTGTACTTCTTCAATAAGCATCTAATTTGATTATGCTTCCTTCTGGTATTTTCAATCTTACATCTTTTTAATTTCTGTACTTCTTCAATAAGCATCTAATTTTTTGGCAACCGCTGACCAAATAGCATTTAACGTATTACCCTGATCTGTATGCATGGGTTCCTCAGCAAGTTGTCTTTGAACTCCACTGTGCTCTGTTCATATATCATTTTTCTGTCAGACACAGTGGCTATTAAATTAAATTGAATTTCACCTGCACTGCACTTTTGTACCCTTTTCTATGACTGACCTCACGGTGCCGATCCAGTCATTTTATCATGATTGCACGCACCTAAATCAATTCATCCTTCTGTTAATCCATCTATTCATAGATTCTTCCATTAACAGGAATATAACCAACAAAATGAAAAGCATCTTCTTCTTTTGCTGATGTCTTTGCATCAAATTTGAACATTCGCTGTTTTGAGAAGCTGTTGTGTACATGTCTGATCAGATCCGAATCACCCAGAGCCAAATTTCTCATGGCTGCATCAAAACTTTGTAAAAATTCCTTTTAGTCTGATAATGTCTCTCCTAAATGGACATCTTGATGAGTACAGTTCAATAATACACTTACTATGGCTGGAGTAGCACAAGCATTATTAAATTACCTGCTTGACAAAAAATATCTTGTCAAGTCTTCAGTCCTAAACCACAGAGCCCTCTGGTTCTCCTGGCTACCACTTGAAATGAAAAGTTAACCCACGAATTGGCTCTAATTTTTCAAAATTCTCAGGCTCCAAACTCCGTATTTCCTCTACTTGGGCTCCTCTGCAACCAGATACTTTAATGAGTTTGGTGGAGATGCCAGGGTCGTTTTCCCGAGGCACTACTTCCTGGCATTGCCCATGAGCGCCAGGCCGCACCCGGCACCGCTGCACCCAGGACTCTGGGCGCCCCGGGCACCTGCTGCCCGGCCACTGGAAAGGCAACCCCCCTGCGGAGCTCTGCTTCACGTTCTCAAAGACTGTGACCCCGCCCCCCTGGCCCAGGCTTCGAGTGTTGTAACATTTACGGTACTTGGGAGCAAAGATAGATAAATTCTTTTGGTTTAAAAAAAAACAACAACCAATGCTCAAATTTAATAATTAAACTACATGTTCCAGAATAGCTACTTAATATACTGTATTGCGTATACCTTTTATAAATCGGAATGCTTAGAATTCAATCATGAAATGAGAGAAAGATAGTATTTATGATCAATAATTATAAAAGGTAGAATTACTACCAGCACAGAATTTCAGCCATCATGTCGTGTATGTGTTCCTGAAAAATCCCCAAGTAAGAGGGTGTATGGTACGATAGCACTGGAGCAGAGCACTCAAGCGCTATTCCACTTAGTAAGCAGGTGCTAACACGAACTGGTGACATAGGGGAGAACTTGGGTGCAGGACAGCTGGAAGCTGCCCCAGGGGACAGTAAGGATGTGTGGACAGGGCTGACGGGAAATGCTGAGGTGATGCAGGTGGTGAGGGCTGCCGTGGAGGGGGGGTGGGGGGCAGTGCCGCCTGCACTAGTAGAGCGGGGCGCTCGCTCCCCTGGAGGTGCACCTTCCTGGGGAGGGAGCTCCGGTGCAGGTGCTGATTTTTAAATGTCTTAGAGCTAAGAGCACTCCTTCCTGTACTGCCGCTGAGCGGAGGGACGATTCTTGCTGAAGGTTATAAATCTTTGATTGGTTTTCACCCAACAGCCTATGGCACTACTTTGTCAAATGCTTTACTTTTATTTTCAGTAGGACTGTTCCTTAAAATAAGTTAGATTTACCAAAACTTTTGAGTATTTCTAAGCTTAAAAGGAGCATTTTAGAATTAATTTTACAAAAGGAGTCTAATAGAACACAGGATTATTTTAGATGACATTTTAGCTTTGTTGATGTGACCGGCAATCAGAGACTTACAGCATGGAAATCATTTAGTTTAATGGAGAGATAAGTCATACCCACTGGAACAAAGGTCCCTAGCCTTTTCTCAGCGAGAAACTACTTTTGATTTCTCCATAGAAAATGGAGAATTTTGTGAATATGTTACCGAAGTAGGTGGTAATAATGCAGTTACTGGTTGGGATAAGAAATGTTAATTACTTCCTCTGATTACTGTACTTATTTTTAAAGCATTTTCTCTTTCCAATTATCTAGTTGTTTGTTTGTTTGGTGGTTGGTGTTGCTGGAAAAGAGTTGGAGAAGACTCTTTGTATGGGCAAAAAAGAAAAATCTCTATTTTTTTCGTATCCAGAAACTTACCCAGCTCCTGATTAGTTGGGTTTCCCTGTTAAAGAAACAGCTAACAACATGCAGATATATGGTTTCTATTTGCTTTTCAATCCATTGAACCCATAAAATGTTTATGTTATGTCCAGGCTATAAATAACTTCCTATCGCTCATTCAGCTCTGGAACAGATTTATCTGGCACCTGCGCGTTTCCTGGGGCTCTGGCCGCTCGGTTCCTGAGTCACGTACGGAGCACCTGCCTTTTCCTGTGACGCGCTGCAGGTGGGAGCAAAGCGGCAGCTGAGCCCAGGGCCTCCCTCTCAAGTGCTTAAAATGGATTGGTAGAGACGGTTATAAACCCACAAAACAGAAAAGCCGTTTTTTTTTCAGTTTTTGAGGTCTTTTGTTTCTAATCTAGATTTTATTAACTTTATTATTTCTTAAATACGTAGTGCCTTCTAGAATATGGATCTGGTTAATTTGTGTGCAGCTACCGATACTTATACATACTACAGGAGCTTGGCAAAGAGAAAGATTGCTCTATTATCGTCTTGTGCATTCCCTGCCAATATATGTATGTTAGATAACATTGATTATTTTCCTGTTTTTTTCTGCATGTGAAACAGATTATGTGAAAGGTGATTGAGAGGTGGGGTCCAAATGCCCTCTCCAAGCAGGCGGGGCACTAAAATGTTAATGAAGGAAGCAGCCTCATTTTATGGAGAAGCTCGGGTCCAGAGAGGTTATGGTGTCCCAGGATTGTATTATAAATTAATAACAAATCAGTCGCAGAGTGACTTTGGGAAGTTCCCAAACATTAGTTTGAGTCATGATGTTAAATGCCCAAGCCCTCCACTGATAGTTTTAATAAGAATTATGTTGCCTTTTGTTGCAAAATAGATTTGATTCCAAATTCTTACATCATCCTGGAAAGGTAGGAGATGCGTGTCTTCATTTTATAGATAAGGAGACTGGCGATCAGAGTTTTTGATACACGCAGCGTTGGCAAAGTCACAACTCAAACCTAGGTTGCCTCTGGTGTTCGGTGTTTCCACTCTCTGTATCTTGTACTTTAAGGCCTGTCAAGGATACTGTGAGCTTTGAGAGGCATGTTAAAGAATGCAATGGATTGAGAAATCCACTTAAGTAGCAGGTAGCAAATTATAGCTGGTACCCTCCAAACGGTATGTTTAGCTGTGTTTGCGAGAACACCTGTAAGGAGAGGAGCATCATATATCTAACCTTGCAAATGTCACAATAGAACCAGTGCCTAAGAGTGTCAGTACCACTGCCTTTTTACATGGTGCCGAGCATAATCTCAGAGAATATTCAACTCAGTGCAATGGAACTATTCCCACTACAGAGCTTGGAGATAATTTTGGGGAATGATTTTGAAATTTAATTGTATAGAAAACTCAATTTTTAGAAACCCATTTAGTTATTGTGATTCTGAAAATAGTTAAGAGAGATGGGATCAAAATACAGAAACATTTTTTGGGGGGACACAGGATAAAAGTTAAATTTAATAAGTGGCTCTGGGTGAAAGGCAAGGTTCAGGGTTTTTTTTTTTTTTTTTTTTTGCTGCTTATAAATTGGCATCTGCATCTAGGTTCAAGTGACTTTTGATAATTTTCTGTTTATCTTCGCCTGAATTGAGAATTCTTTTATTTCTGGGAGCTAACATTTTCTGTGTATTTCCTAGTAGTGAATCAGATCTGGTGATGCCTAACAAACTTTTTAAAGGAGTAAGATCTTCCACACAAACCAGTTTTTAGTCTTAGTACTATTTGTAGTTCCCTTTTCCTTTACAATTCTTATTTATTAAAAAAGTTACTGACTATTTAGGTAGAAGAAGCCCCACAAAAAATAATATAGTGAATGTGCTTGTACTACCAACTAGGGGAAGAAAAACATTACTAATAACATTTGAAAGTCCCCTTAATGCTCCTTCCGACTTGGTTCTCCCTCCTTCTCCCCCACATTTCACCCCACCAAGTAACCACTGTCCTGAATGTAGCGTAAATACCATTTATTTCTTGTTACTTCTATTCCACATGTATGCATCACAACATAATGCCATATGAAGCCATGAACTCCAGTATCTTTCATTTTAATCAAGCAAAAAACCTTTTTAAGTTTTGATAAGTTCTTATTTCACTTAGGAAAATATTGTGATTTTCTATGCATACAAAAATTAAAAAGTTAGACAATTAAGTGTTCACAAAATTGAGCTTAATTTTCAGATTCTTATCTTATAATAGTCTCTGTAAAGCTAATTTATGCACATTCCTTTCATATTCCTTAATTAATATGTTCTCCATAGTAAATTGGAGAATTATAGTGCAATAAAGTGAATATAATATAATCAACCAAATAGCTGCTTTTAGTAATCACTTCTGATTTGAACTGAATTTGAGTCAGTGACCTGAAGATTATTACTACATCATTTCATTTGCTTGGTGTATAATTTTGTAAGATTTACATGAAACCTGTGAAAAAACCAAAAAGCATTTTGAAAAGACAGTATTGCCTAGAAGTGGATATTGTTTTTCTCCTTCACAGTCACTATAGAGTTTGCCAGTTACATAATGTGTGGAATATGTAGAATGCACCACAGTGAGTCTAGAGTCAAATAGTGTTTCTCGAGCCAGTCCTTTATTCATCGAATATTTATTGAGTATGTGTCAGGTTAGATGTGTTGGGTCAGATGTGAGAGAGAGGAAAATGATAAGACATTGTTCCTGTGTTTAAGGAGTTGATGATCTGGGTGATTATCTACCTGTCTGCAGATAGGTAATGTCAGCTGATACGTGTTGTTTTATGTGAGCAGTAGGGGTAATTAGTTCTGCCAGGAGGTTATGGTAAGAATGGGAAAAATATGAGGGCTAGGGAAGGCCTTATATAAGAGGAAATAACTAACTGAGCCGTAAGAAGGATTAGGTTTTACTAGGAAGAATAGAACTCTATATGTAGGAAGATATTACAGCAGCAATTTTCACATGGCGTGCTGCAGGAGTTTTTAAGACCTGCAATATCTGACTGTTTAGTCAGGGGCACTGACCTCTTTCTCTCAGACTGTCATATAAAAAAAATGACAGCAGCCAACACAATAATGGCCATCTGGTGTGAATGAATCAAAATTATACCTATTTTTTGCCAGGTCAGCAAAAATACATTTTTTGGTGTGTCATAGAATTTTAGTAATTACTTGATGTGTGCCATGAAATAAAAAAGGTTGAAAGTTGCTGTATGATAGTATAGTGATTAAGAACACAGGTTTTGTTTTTACTCCTCTGCTGAGGATATGTTCATTGATCTTAGAGAGAGTGAGAGGAAGAGGGAGGGAGAGAAAGAGAAGGAA
Source organism: Carollia perspicillata (assembly GCA_004027735.1). Taxonomy (NCBI): domain Eukaryota; kingdom Metazoa; phylum Chordata; class Mammalia; order Chiroptera; family Phyllostomidae; genus Carollia; species Carollia perspicillata. The sequence goes on from PVKM010022612.1 coordinate 9,731, forward strand.
ACACTGATGTGAGAGAGAAACATGAATCAGTTGCCTTCTGCATGCACCCTGATCAGGAATTGAATCCGCTGCCTTTCAGTTTAAGGGAGGATGCGCCAACCAACTGAGCCACTCAGCCAGGGCAAGAACACCGACTTTTGGAGTTAGCCGACTTGGTTTGAAACTGGCTCCGTTGTTTGTTCTGATGTCAGGGATGTTAACTTGAACGTGAAGTGCCTAACTGCTGGCACACACTAGACATTCACGAGTGAAAGCTGGCCGCTATTACTATTATTCTTAGGTTATTATTAAATCATATTAAAGGCAGAGCCGTAGAGAGTTATTTCCTGAGACTCATGTAATATGGCTGTGAAGAGAATGGAGCTTGTTGGGATGATTTGGAGTGTTGGAGGTACGGTGGAAAAGCAGCGCGGCCTGGACTGGTGCGGCTCAGTGGGTTGGGTGTCGCCCCACAAAGCTAAAGGTCACAGGTTTAATTCCCAGTCAGGGCACATGCCTGGGTTGTGGGCCAGGCCCCCGTTGGGGGTGTGCATGAGGCAGCCGATAGATGTTTCTCTTGCACATCAGTGTTTCGCTCCCTCTGTTTCTCTGTCCTTTCCCCCTCTCTAAAGATAAATAAAATCTTAAAACAACAACAACAGAAAAGCAGTGTAGTAATGCTCTTGGTCCTCACCTTGATCACCCACCCACTCTGAGTGTTGTCTGCTAATGCCATCTAGCTGCCCCCTTCCCCAGACTGTTACTTTCAGCCAAGGCAGCTGTCTTGCTCAGGTGGGTTTTCCTCACTCCATCCTGTAGCCAATAATGGACAGATAAGGGATACAAAAGGTCAGGCCCCTTGCCTCAAAGCACACGAACTGTGTGTGGTCCAATGCATGCTCTAGAGCACCCTTGGGAGCTGAGTCCCTGAACCTGCTCTGTGCTGCTCTACTCACTCCCCCTGTGGTAAAACTCCCTTAAGAGTAACTTACACTAGAACCCCCGCCTCAATCTCCCAGTTCCTGTCTCCTTCAAACTGCCTCCTAAAACAGGTGTATAGACTAGATTGAAAAGGTCCTTGGATTCTTGGCTTCGAATTTCGAAGGCTCTCCTGGGGACATTGGGAAGCCTAATGCATTTTAAAAAGATCACTCTAGTAAAGAGTGGCATGGAAAGTGATTGGAGACCTAAAATGGGAACTTGAACATGATTAAGAAAGGAACGATCAATACCTCAATCATTTATCATTGATTAGGATGGGGGACGAGCTACAGAGTTCCTTGTAGGGGTTGGGAAGAACCGAGAAGTCAGGTAATTTGGGTGTGGGCACAAGGAATCAGAAGTTTGTAGATTGGAGGATGAGGCAGACAGTTAATCAATAGTTATAGCAAATTGTTTATCTCAAGTAGTTACATCAATTATTTTCAAGTAGTTGAGAAATGGGACTCATAGGAAAAAGTCGTTCTGGAGAAAATAAGTTCAGTTTCGGCTCTGTCGCATCTAAAGTACGCTGTGGAACGTCGCAGGTAGAAGTGTCCAGTGAGCTGTGGGAGGTGCTGGCTGCTGTACGGAAGGCGGGGTCAGGCCAGCACCACGAAGGCGTGTAGGGCCCATGGAAATATACTGGGAACTGCAGTTTTGTCGTTTAGAATGCTTTGTCATTCAGCTGCAAGTGACAAAGAAAGTCTCACTCAAGCTGGTTTAAGGGTGAAGGGAATTTATTGGCTTATATGTCAGAAAATCCAGGGGTAGGATGGGCTTCAGGATGGTTTGATCAAGGTTCTGGCCCCGTTTGTCTGCCGTTATTTTTGATCCACCACCTTCCCGAGTCAGCTTTGCTCCGAGTCTCCCTTTCCTCATGGAGGCAAAGTGACACTGTGATTCCAGGAGTCCACTGGCAAATTGCAGTTCTAGGCAGAGAGAGAGCATCTGCGTTCCTGAGCTCCTGGCAGAAGTCCTAAACTTGGGGCTGGTTGGTCAGTGTTGGGGGCAGACATTGTTACAAAGAAAAGGGTTTACTAATTGGTGAAGATCAGTTAGAACTTAGCCCTGGAGGTGGGAGAGGGCTGGGTCCACCCAAAGAGCATGGTTGCTCTACTAGGAGAAGGGAGGGGTGGATATTAGAGAGAAAAGCAAAATTCACAAAAGGAACAGACAGGGAAACAGAAAAATGGTGAAAGAGATGAGAGGCGAACCCTGAAGAGTGCCTCCGCCCAGGGTGGAAAGAGTTTTGAAGAGGAAAAGCTAAAATAGTGTCAGTGCAAGTAGCCATTGGATTTGCTAGGAGGTCGTCGGTGAGCAGAGCGGTGTCTATAGCGTGGGGGTGGCGGTGGGGACAGAAGTCAGTGGTGTGGGCGACGAACAATGAGTGATGCGGAAGCCCCGAGTCAGCATTATTTTTTTAAAAAGAAATTAAGTGGTAAATAGAAAGTGGTAGTTTAAGAAAGAAACTGGGTAGTTTAGCTTCCCAGGTTAAGGGAAGCTAAAAGGGTAACTTAAAAAATGATTATGGGAGACTTTTTCCCCGTGTTTGCTGGATGAGGGGAATGAAGTTAGAATTTGACTCAGGCAGCTTGTTTGCTCTCTGGCTCTAAAGACAGCTTCTTGGGTGGCCCGGGACAAGTCGCATAGTGTTTCCTCAGCCTCTGAGAAGTAATAGTCATAATGCATACTTACTGGGAATTCTGTTAAGGGTCAAGAAAGATAATATGTAACGGAGATTTGTCATCTAGACTGTTATACAAATATTGGTTGTAGTCACATTGTTTATATAAGCGCTATCTTATAAAAGAGTGTGAGGTACTACAGAACCACTAGTACGTAGAGCCGAAAGGTGTGGGGCGGGTGGGGAGGGAGGAATGAATGAATGAAACGTGGTCCCAGTTCAGAAGCTGTTACTCCTCTTAGGGTGGCCGTGTGACTGTGCAGAGTGAAGAGCTCTTAGATCTTACTTCATGTCGTTAGGGCCGTGTGTTGATTTGCGTATATACTGTTTCAGTTTCCTTTGGAACAAGAAGGAAGAAACACAGTACAAAATGTTTATTGTTCTGGTTTTCAAGATGACTTTTATTTGATGTTGTTGCCAAGTTTAGTGATACTACTAAGTATTTAATAGTAGCAGGAGCTGTCAGTTTATATGTCGGTGGTGTATGATTTATTTTATTTTAGTTTTTTGGTGTATGATTGATTTTAGCTTTGGTGCCAAAGCAAAAGCATTTAGCCACATTCTAGCCAAAATCTATAAGTGCTGGATCAGCCTTGGCTGGTGTGGCTCAGTGGGCTGAGCGTCGGTCTGCAAACTGAGGGATTGCTAGTTCAGCTCCCCATCAGGGCACATACCTGGGTTGTGGGCCAGGTCCCTGACTGGGGGTTTGGGGGGCAGCTGACTGATGTTTCTCTCCAACCCTTTCTCCCTCCCTTCTCCTCTCTCTAAAAAATGAATATAAATCTTTAAAAATCTTGGATCATATGTTCTTGTTGCTTGTTCAAGTTGGTGGAATATGTACAATCATTCAATACAATTTTATTTCCATACATTTCTATTTCTTAGGTCGAACAGTGTTACTTTCTATGCTTAATTTTAAGCAGTCTGATGCTCTGAAGTATAATGGGAGAATAACGGTAACTACCTTGTAAGGTGATGGTGAAGGTAAAATGAGCTTAAAAATTTTAGGTAATATTAGTGGCTACTGTTATTAGTTCTTTATAAATACTTGATATATACGAGAAAGCATCAAGTGAATGGGTACTTCAACGTCACACACTTGTTGAAAAACGTTGGGATTTAGTTTGCATCAATTCAGAAAAACAGTGTCCTTAACCGCAGCTCAGACTCCATGCTGGTGTCCATTGTGGGGATGGCGCTGTACACAGGCTACGTCTTCATGCCGCAGCACATCATGGCCATTCTGCACTACTTTGAGGTCGTGCAGTGACCGAGAGCTGACCAGACGCGGGAGGTTCCTCAGGAAAGAACCACCCTCGGAAGTGGGAATGAGGCTGCAGCAGACGTCACGAGGAGCTCTGCTAGATGTCAGCGTAACCAACCTGGTGAACATAAAGACTAAAATTCATGAGTAGAACAGGAAAATGATCCTGGCTCATGTGTTGTGTTCTTTATTTTTAATTTTAAAGGAGGCTCTTGTATAGTAGTTTTTGTCTATTTTAACATTGTAGTCATTTGTACTTTGATATCAGTATTTTCTTAACCTTTGTGACTGTTTAAATATTACCCTGTGAAAGCTTTTCTTAATATAACTTTGAGTACATTTTAATTGCCTTCTATTTCTAAAACCCAAAGTCATTAGTTGGGCTTTATTGTTCTTGCTATTGTATGACATATACATCTGCCTGGATATATTTCTACTCTTGACCAAAGTTTTGTAAGAATTAGGGCAGGGGGATGGGGAGGGAGGATATTTTATTGAGAACTATTTACAAAAGACTTCCCTGTATGTTTGAACTCAGGAGTACAGTTTTAGCTATCTGGACTCTTCACAGTGTCTGCTTGAAAACTATTAAAGGGTTTTTCAACAATGAAAAAGGAAGACCTTGCTAAAGTTAAAAATAAGGAACATTTCACCTTTAAAATATTTAATTCGTATGTGGACTCATTTCCAGAAAACTTTGGTGATGATTCCTGAGATAAAAGGTGGTTAGGTAGCATTATTGTACAATGCTTATATAGCATGGAGTTTTTAATGGAAAGTAAATCAGTTTCCTCTGAGGGTCGCTATTAACGACATACTTCCTTAAGGTCAGTTTCAGGATTGTAATGGGTGCTGCAAATGCATTTGAACATTGTGATAAAACAGGATGAGATGAATTGTTAAAAGCTGTAACAAAAGAAATGTAAACTTGGTTAAAATTCTTTCTTTCCCTATTTGTATTATTTTTTAAAAGATTTTTATTCCTTAAATGTAAAATGACCAATTTTTTGATGTAAACTCATTAAATTGAAAGAGAGAAAAATCAGCTGCTTGTAGCAGTATATTTTTTTCCTCAATGGTTAAATATTGATTTCGTGTTTATATTGGCGAATTGACTGCTATGGACATATAAGTAGTAAGTATATCTTAACATGTCTCTCAACGTAAAAGTATTGCTGATTTAAAAAATTAGACATATTTTACTATGCTTTCCAGGATAAGTTTTGCGATTTTTTAAAAATGCAAGTATTCTTGGCCCTAAACTTTAAGGACTAGACTTGCAAAGTATTTTCTAGTCTGGAGGTAACGAGTAATGTACAAAATTTTGTTTTCTTTTAAAAATTATTATTTTTAATCCTCACCTGAAGATATGCCCACTGATTTTAGAGCAAGGGAACTGGAGGGAGGAAGTGAGGGAGAGAAACGTTGACGTGAGAGAGAAACATTGATTGGCTGCCTCTCGCACGCACCCGACGAGGACCGAGCCTGCAGCCCAGGCTTGTGCCCTGGTCTGGAATCAGACCCTAGACCCTTCTGTCCACGGGATGACGCTCCAGCTGACTGGACCACAGGGCAGAGTTTGTTTTTTTTTTAAAAAGTCAGTCTATATCATCACTATTAGGTAGGGATGGTGAGGTTAACATGTACTTACTCAGTTCTGATGTAGTTAAAAGTAGTTGGATATGGTTATGTCTGAGCTGTATTCATACTATCTCAAGCTAAATAATGAATATATAAATAAAAATAATGAATAAATCAGGGAAGCACATTCTTACCAACTGATTCAAGTGTCTGGTGTATTTGTTAGCAAATGACAAGTGGGGCGGTCATTTCACTTTATCTGTTTACAAGAAGGTATTTATTAGACAGTCCTCCATGGGTTTCTTGTGTTTCATTATGTCTTACAAGCAGATGTACTGACTGCCTTTATTCTGGAATGTTTTTCAGGGATGTTTGTGTGATAGAGAAGAGATAGTGTCCCATCCCAGAGAAAAGGGTGGGTTTGCCCAGAGCCTTGCAAAATAGAGTGTCTCCTGGAGCAGAGAGCGCTAGAAAAGACCTGCATTCCCTGTGCTCCGGGCTCCTTTCCTCTAGTGCAGCCCTCTGTGTGCACTGCTGTCGCTTGGCCTTCTTTGCATTGTCTTGTTGGAATTGGGGTTGAGGACTAGAACAAGAAAATGGTACTTTGGCTATTGCTGTGAGTAATGAAGTCCTTTGTGTCAGACCCTGGAATCTCATGTCTTCTGTCGGCACCCACAAAGCTGTGCCAGCCTGAAGGTAGGGTAAAGTCTCAGACCCTTCACAGTTCTTGACAGTTTGGTGATGAGGATGGGAGGCTGACATGAGACAAGGTCTCCTGGAAGATGAAGGACGACAGCCCCCCGAGGCCAGACTGAGAGATGAGACAGCCCCCTGGTACCCAGTAGTAAATGTTCTTGCCCAAGTTTGGGTTGGTTAGGGTAATATGGGCCCCTCAATATTCTACTTAATTAGTAATTAAGTAGGCTATTACTTAATTATTACTTAATTATATCCTACTTAATTAATAATTATTGTTAATAATTATACGCCGAGCAGGGAGAGGTAGGATTGAAACAAGCTGCCTGAAAGGTGCCCCAGTTCTTGCTCGCTCTGCTCTGGGCCAGTGGAGGTAGGGACTTTATGACAATGGGACAACTGTAAAGACAAAGTGCCTGGCTGCTAAGCTGAAGAATCCCCCAAACTGAAACAAGTGGTATCAGCAGTGAGGGACAAGTTATTCAACACAGACCTTTGCGTGGTTCATTAGGGCAGACCGTGGGTGAGTGGCCACTGACGTGGACTGCTAAGCCTTGCTTACTGGCTCAGAGCTGCTCTCACTTTCTGCCCCCACCTCTCTCCTGCCCTACTCTGACTTCATTTCCATTAAGGAGAAATACGGTTAAGGGTGAGACCCAATACACACCTGCCTGAATGTGCTGGGAAACTGCAGAGGGGAGAGACTCCAGCTTTTACATGACTGTCGGTTATGGCCACCCAAGTCATTATCCTGTCCAGTCCTGTGGGAGCAGTGGGCACCAGAGTCTAACTCCTGGAGTTCGGGCAATGTTTGCGATGGATCAGAGAAATTAATGTGACCCTGCTGGGTGGAGCCCTTTGGGTCCATTGGAAATGCTGTTGTAGCTTCCGCTGATGACTGCGTATAGCAGGTCCCCGAATCATGTTATTTTATTTAATGTAATTTTACTATAACATTATGAGAAAAATAACGGATCACTGTCTGGGGCCACCGTCGGTGTGCAGTTAGCACATTCTCCCCGTGTCGGTGTGGGTTTTCTCCTGGGACGCGTGGTTTCCTCCCACATCCCAAAGACGTGCACAGGAGGTGAACTAGTGTGTCTGCATTGCCTAGTCAGAGTGGGTGAGCGTGTGCGTGAGCGTGTGCATGTGTGTGTGAGATCGGGCCTTCGGAGGAAGGATGTCCTGTCCAGGATGGGGTCTTGCCGTGCGTCCTGAGTTGCTAGGACAGGCTACAGCCCCCTGACCGTGAACTGAAGGAAGCAGGTTGGAAACGGACTGTTTTACTTGTTTTTATTCATCTTTCTTAAATGTATGTATCGCTCACATCTATTTAACATTTAATATTAGGAGTGTTTTGGGTTTTTATTTAGAAGTTTGATGATGTTTTTGTGACCAGAAATATGCCATAGGAACTTAGCTCTTGTTTATATTAATTATTCTATGATAAAGTTAGTGTTATGATACATCATTTCACTTAAAGTTCTAGTTTCCAAGAACCTATTGACAATGTGAAGTGAGACCTTCCTGTAATTGGTATCATTGTTTACACGTGTGCACTATGAATGCTTGTAAGTACCAGAGGCAGTTCTCATTATTTGGGAATAGATGACTTTAGAGGAGTCCCCACAACGCTAATGAACCCTTTGAGCTACAAGTCTCTGTGACTAATTATTTAACGAGTTAGATTATGGCAAAAAAAACGCATCCTCCATCTAAGGTACTTCTTGGATATTTGGGAATCCTTGGCCCCCTGGCCCCCCTGAACCGGTTATCCTTTTGAAAAACAGCTATTCACTTGTCATTGGGCTGTTTTTGAAAACTGACCCATGGAGGCCTGTGACTCTTCGGCAGGAGAGTCCCCTTTGGGTGGGTCAACCGGACTCAAAGACAAACCAGACAGCGAGGTCCAGACAAGACTCGCTATCAAATGGAAATGCCAGAATTCAGCTGAGCCGCCTCCAGGAGCTTCTCAGGTTTCCGTGGAAAGTGGCAGCCATTTTCTCTGGGCTTCTGTATTTCTTGGTCCGCGGCCACAAGTGAAACCACTGGTTCAGGGGGGACCTCAGTTCACAGAGATTACCCGAAATGCAGGGGCCCAGTTCACTGATGGTTTGTCTAAGCTTAAGCCTGATGGCTCCACTGAGCTTCTGCTACTGTTGAGCCCCAGTACCAGCTGTGCAGAACCCAACCCGGGCACGGTTGCTCCGCTCATGTGCAAACTCAAGGCTGTTCTCACAGCCCTGCCAATACTCCCCTTGACAAAACTTGTATATTTACTGACTTTTGAGATGTAGCTAATGGTCTAGCAGTTTGGTCTGTCACTTAGAAAACTACAGGTTGGTAGGCTGATGACACCTCTCTTTGGGGCTGCAAAATATGATAAATCACAACTGCCGATCAAACTGTCTGGGCCATCCATGTAGATGCCCATCGTAGGGGCAGTTCTCTGGTATTGAGCTGCTGCTCACTTCAAGGCTACACTGCCCGTTACTGCCTGGGGGCCTCGTTGCATTGGACGTGGCAACATAGCCGCCATCTTGGGCTCTGCACAAAGGTAAGGGCCTGTTTCTGATTCATACCACAGTGAGCCAGACTTGGGACTGCTTTCTGTTGCTCTGGAAGGGTTTCAGTGGTGGTGGTGGGGTCACATGGTGTGGGCCTGCACCCCCACCTGCTTGCTCGTGGAAGGTCGAATATACCAGACTCTTGACCTCCTCTAGGACTCTGCGGTGCCTTTCGGCTGGTGACACTTTTTCAGCTTACAGTACCACTGTTCCAGCTCAATCAGCTGGTTTCAACCACTCTGTTTTGTCTTTTGAAACTAATTTGTGTCATGTTTTCGGCTTTCTGGACCATTTATAGCTTGACGATGGTGTGATTTTTATTAGAAAAGGTACTCAGCAATGGATAAATGCCACCTTCCTAGTGGTGTGGACTGATGGGACAGCTTGGACTGACAGCTCTCAGGAAATTCCTCCAAAAATGGACAGATTCAGTCATTTAAACTGAATGGGGAATCCTGACTAAGTCTTACCAGCTTGCCAGGAGGCCAGCCCTGTTGGAGGAATATCAACCTAAGCCCTTTGAATGACATAGGTCCCACTTGAGGAAGCCAACAATTGAAAACACTTTCTTCCAGGCATATGTGTGCCTTATGGACTTTATTTATTGTGTGGAAGCCAGTAATTCACTCGTGTCTTCTGAAAACTCCTTATGGACAATCATAAGAGGCCTTGAAACACCACTGATAGATCAGTGACCCTCATGACCAAGAAATCTCTCCAAAATGAAGCTCACTAGAAAGATAACTGACTTATTATTTATGCACACCTTGTGGGCAGTTATCCCTATAATAGGAGTCATCCAATTAGGAAAGGCAGTATAAAATTTAATTCATGATTTTAGCTGAAGTGGTTGATGATACTGCCTTAGCCCTGGAAGGAATGCAGGTCGGCCTCAGCTCATTAGCCAAAGTTGTTATAGCTGGGGGAACTGCCCTGGGCTTCCTCCTCAAGGGCCAGGTGGAGTCTGTGCAATCTCTGCAACATCTTGGCGGTGTCTACATTAATGCCTCGGGCCGAGTGGAAAGGTCAGTACGGAAACTTAAAAAAGGTAAAGCCACTTGACTTTCTTAGGCAAACCCAGATGGTTCATGGCATTTGTTAAGTTGGTTGGCTCAGGACGCCGGGGAGCACGGTCGAGCTCAGTGTGGGATAGTCTCATCCTGCTGCACCGAGTCTATAGGGAACAGCCCTAATCAGACGTCGTGTTAGACGAGTGGATTTGGTCCCAGCCTCTCTGGTGATTAGATTAATTAGAGCAGTGATGGAATGCCAGGACCATGTGTAGAATCCACTGTGTTTGGGGAGTAAACATTGTTGGGAAACAGTCCTTTGTGGGCCTCTCACATTTCTGCTTGTCTTGCGAACAATGACTCTGTCTTTGTTTCAGACTGTCTTTTCAAGGTTGTTTGCGGAGGGAGCAGCCTTGTAGTGTCTTCTTTTACAGCTAAGGGTAGGATTGCTTAGAACCTCGGAAGAGATTGGTGTTTGCCCCTGGAACAAAGGGCTGACAGGCTTACTGTCTGGTTTAAAATGAGGTGCGTTCTCTAAGCTCAGGGGTCTTGCCTGTAGTGAGACCCATTGTGTGGGTAGATGTCAGCTAGGCCCTCTTTGTGAGTCCCTGTGGGAATTAGAGCTTGAGAACAAAAAGATACTAATACCAGCTACTGCTGTTGCTCTGGGCAACAAAAGCTTTTCTCTTGAACCCTGGAGTCTCCTATCTTTCATCTGCATCCATGATGTAGTTATTGGGCTAATTCGTTAGCCTTAAAGCAGGATAAAATCTCAGTCCCTTTATACATTTCCAATTTACTTCGGGCAACAAAATAGTATCATGGTTTAATTAAAGCATAATTTTTTTCTTGGTATTTGTTTTCTTGCTTTGTTAGCTTTCAGTCTTCTGAATATATATAAAGCCTTGATTGTGTGAGTTTTTAAAAATAGTTTATAAGGAAACTCTAGTTCCCATGAATCTGTAATGTTCACCAGGGTTTTTAAGAGCATATTATTTGTCATTACACATTTTTCACGGTATAAAATTGAAGACTTTACAAAGCCTAGTTAGTCATGGTATTCATAAGAACTGTCTGTTTTACCCACTCTTCAAAGAGGGAAGGCTGGTTTCGTTTCCAGGTAGACAAAGATGGTCACCTAGACAAGGGTGGTGGCACTGCAGGTAGAAACAGCAGGGCATGGTGACTTATTAGATTTGCAGGATGCGATGGGGCAGGAGTCCAGGTTTTTGTCTTGAACAAGTTGGTCATTGATGACCTTCACTAATATGGGGACGGGGAGGCAGGGAAGGATCAGATACAGGGATGGTCGTGCGGGAATTCAGTGGGGTTGTAGATGACAATGGACTTTATGAGTCATAATAAAAAGTATGGATTTTATCTTGAGAGCAGTGATGAGTCACTAAAGAGTTTTAAGTGATTTGCATTTTAGAAAGATCACCCTGGTTACAGTGTTGAATGTGGATTGGAGGGGATAAAAACTTCTGTAGGAAAACTATTTAGGAGGCTGTTGGAATAATTCTGGCAATGCCCTGATGTGAGAACCTTGTTGCAATGGAGGTGAGATGTGGATAAAATGGAGAGCTATCAAGGTAGTGGAGAGTGGGAAGTCATGATTGCTGACTAGATTTTTGGCTGACTCACTTGAGTGGTTAGTGATTTTGATGCAGGACTCAAGTGTTGGAAAATTTTAATTTAGGTAATAGCTAATAAACTTAGCAATCAATGCAGGTGAAAGCTATTGTTCCAGGAATTGAAGGTATGACCTACCCTGACTCCAGGAGACCATAAGCAGTTCCACCTTTGTGCCTCAGGAGGGCTGCAAGTGATCAAGATGCTACCTGAGCCATTGTGCTCCAGGGTGAGACGCCCACCGCCCGGGACACAGGTAAAGACCACTGCCCAAGACACGGATGAAAGAATGCTGCAGATTTTTTTTTAAAAAAGATTTTATTTACTTATTTTTTAGAGAGGGGAAGGGAGGGAGCAAGAGAGGGAGAGAAACATCAATGTGTGGTTGACTCTCACTCACCCCCTACTGGGGACCTGGCCTGCAACCCAGGCATGTGCCCTGATTGGGAATGGAACTAGCGACCCTTTGCTTCGCAGGCTGGTGCTCAACCACTGAGCCACAGCAGCCAGGGCAGAATGCTGCAGCTTTTATCTGGTTAACTTTTCCCTTGAATTCCAAACGCCTTACCTAAACTTTTCTTCTCTTTATAAAAAGTGTTGGTTTCAAATGGAATTGAAGA
>PVKM010022613.1:0-21713 GCA_004027735.1 Carollia perspicillata
ACTTTAAATTTTAAAAGGTATATTTTGTGGTCTATTTTATTTTGCGGTATTAGTAAACATTTATGGTATGAATAAGCTATTGACAGTAATCTTTACAAGAATTTTGTTTTCTAAGTTCCTTGTGATTTGATTTGATTAACCAAGTCCCATACCTGGTGGCATGTAGCAGGCTCTAACATGACTTCACTTTGGTCTATTTGTTTAGTTCTCAAGCAGCCGCCCCTCCACATTAATACTCTGTGAGAACAACGTATGAAACATGTTACTTTGGTGGAGCAGTTGTACAAGTTAGGGCCCTACTCAAATCTCCAGAGCAGACACCACACAGTCTCAGTGATGGAGCCACTGAAGCTATACAACAAGGAATTTATTATACGGTTAGACTTGGTCCAATATGACAGAGCAAATGGCTATGCAACCTGTTCCCTGAGTCTACTATTGAGCCTGGAATCACTAGAGGTCAAGTAGGTGGCAGTGGTGAAGAATGGATGTGGTAACAGCAAGTACACACAAATCGGAAGTGCTTCTGTATATCATGACATCCGCCCGTGAAGCCATGGGAATCATAGGACTGTAGGAAAAGCAGAGAGCAACACATATATGTGCCCTGCACTTGGACAGGTGGAAGGAGGCCCTTGCTGAAGCTGCAGGATCTGGAGGTCTATGGTGGAGCAGTTCAAGTACACCCAGCTGTTGTCCTGTACCCACCTTCAGAACACAACACAGTTATTTTGCTTCTGCTTCTGAATTTCATGCAATGTCTCGTGGCCAACTAATCTTTAGCTAGCCAGGGAAGGGCATCTTGGGAAAGGTAGTTTCAGCTTAGTGACAATGGACACAATACAAAGCTACCACACTTGCCTTGAATGTCAAGGGCAGCACAGTGTACCCCTCATTGACCAAAAGTGCCAGATGTTGGCTTTCTTGTTCACTTTGCAGTTTCCATGTCTGCCTGGGAGAAGCCAATCACATGTGTCTTCATCCTGAGCCACAAAGCAGCAACAATGGTGAATTCTTCCTGCTCTACTTGTCCAGTCTCCATGAGGCAGTTAGTGAGGCATACATAGTGTGAGCAGAGGAACACAGTGCTGGGTTTGAATGGGCTGGGTCTGTGATTTTTGCAAGCCATCTAAGCTCATTGGGCCTTTTTCTCCATCTTTAAAATCAACAAATGTCTTACCATATTACTTGGTAGAATATAAAGTGCATAAACTGTCCTAGGTTTGAAACTTCATGGATTTGTTGCAAAATATTATTTTTCTGTTCTTCAAGCTCAAATCTCTCAGTTCCCTAGTGATTCCATAAACTACCCCATAGCCTTTTTTCAGTTTAGCTCATCAGAGTTTGGTCCTGTTGCTTAAAGGAGGCATAAAGATTTCCCACCAATAGGACATAGTGTTTCATGGGATGGAGTGGTGTTTGCTCTCTGTACTATGTACTGGATCTTGTCCTTACACTCTCTCTCTTTTGGTGTCACCAATAGGCAAGAGGAGAATCTGGCCTTTCCCAAAGTCAAGAAACATTGCCTTTTGAGCTGCCAGCCCTAAGATACTTGCCATCAGCTTTCCTCCCTCATCCACAAAAGCTCTTTTGCTGAAAACTGTGTCTATCAACACTGCAAATTTGCTGGTTGGGGACATAGTTTCACTTTGGTGATGTGTACCAATTTCTTGTTTACGGTGTTAAGTTTTTTGGCTCAGTGAGTGAATGTTGGTCTTTATCAACCCAAGGGTACAATCCTCCCCCAAGTGAAGCCCTTGTCCTGTGCTTCAGGATGCCCTCCACTGCTCTGAGCCCAAAATGGGACCTCACAGAGGGCAGATCATCTCATCCAACTCAGTTCAGAATCTGGCTCTTTCAGTTGTAATATTTTAGAAGGAAAAGCCACAGAGACTGAAGAGTAACATTTATGACCGAAGATGTTAAGGCATTTACAAAATGCCAAGGAAAACTATTTCCTGTTCATTTAAAAAAAAGCTCAGCACCTCTGAGGCCTATACTTTCACCATGTAAAATGAAAGAATACCTCTTTTGAATAGACTATCTTTTACACTAAGTTCTGTTTTCTCATCATCCCACAGATTTGCCCAATTGGGCCCTGACTTACTATACTTACCAAGTTTGTTCACTTGTTGAGTTCACTGGGCTGCTTGTGCTAGCCACAGCTTCACCTCAGTGCTCCTTTGGGTAGGGGTGTGCACGGTACACATCTATTGGAGCCATTTAGTGTTATGTTCTTCCTTCAACTAATAATGGGAGCCAGAAAATGAGCAAGGGGTAGCATTAGGGAATTAGCAAATTAAAGCCTTAAATCTAAGGCAGATAATTCCATTTTCCTCAATTGAAATAGCAGGTTGGATAATGTTTTTTATAAAAGAGACTGTGTGTTTTGTGTACAAAGCATACAATGCTTAACTAATTTTATTTTATATATGAGTAGAAATGGATTTAGGGAAAACTTCGAAGCTTTTCTCCAAATGATTGATATAACGACAACAAAAGAGGTAGGGGCACAAATAGCCCTTAGAGTTTCAACAGAACAGGAAGACATTTATTTTCATAAAATCTTGGTGGAGATGCATCCCAGGGATGATGTGTCCTCAGTGAAGAGCTGATTTTTCCTGTACTTATACTGACAGCAAGCAGATTACCAAAAGTTGACTGTTAATAGAAAAAAGGGTGGCTGCTTATATCCTAAGGCTTCTGATAGCAGCAGCAGCTCCACAGTGATCAAAAGTATTGTACATAGTGCATGGATCCAAGATAGTGCATATTTTGGAATATATCCTTGGGAAGTACTTACTGAGTAAGAAATTCATGACAACAGAGTCCACTACAACATAGGGAAGATGACTGTCCCTATACAAAGGGTTCACAATCTTAATTGGCCCTGTAAGATAGTGAATAGTGTTAGAATAATACTGTAAACAAACAAATATAAAACAGAACAAAATGTAGTACAATATATAATTATTGAAGTCTGTTCTTTTAGGTAAGAGTTTCAGAAAACCCAGGGATGGATTTTATATCACAAAATGGTCCATATCGTCCAAAAATATCTTTTGATTGGACAGTAAAATAGTATTTGTTGGAAGCTAAAAATTGTGATAAAGTACAGGCCATTGGGAGTGGTAAAGCTTTAATTTCTCCAATTTTCTTCCAAATCAACTTATTAGTAGGGTTCTCATGGCATAGGAAAAGGTGGTAGCTTTCCACTGGAGCACACTTGGGATTGATTTTGGTGATGTTCCAAGTCAGAGCAATGCCCTTGGGTCTCAGCACCCGTTTCACTTTGAGCTCAGGCTTCTGGGGAGGAAGTGTGTCTCTAATTTTTTCTATCAGTTCAGGCAGTAGTGGTGGTGGTGCTGGGAGAGGTGGCAGATGCTCAAAAGACTCAAGAACCTAAAACAGATTTATAAAAAGTTTAGCGAGCTAAACTGGTGAGCTCTAATTATTTTAAAGTAGTCAACTGCAGTTCTACAATATATTGTTTCCTCAATCCATTTATCAAAATCATACTGGGTTGGCCAGAAAGTTCATTTAGTTTTTTTTGTAAGATGGCTCTAGTAGAGCTTAGTTATCTTTAACTTCATTTGAAACAGTTTTGTTAGATTGTATTGTGACAGCTGTTGTATTGGTGTGCATTAAAAGAAAAATAAAAAATTATCAAAATTGGTGAATTTTTGTGTAGCCATTTTAATATTGAAGATGGAAGAAAATATGCAACATTTTGGCATATTATGCTTTATTATTTCAAGAAAGGGAAAAATGCAACTGAAATGCAAAAAGAAGATTTGTACAGTGTATGGAGAAGGTGCTGTGACTGATCCAATGTGTCAAAAGTGGTTTGCAAAGTTTCATGCTGGAGATTTCTCACTGGATTGTCCTCCATGGTTGGTTAGACCAGTTGAAGATGACAATGATCAAATCAAGACATTACTTGAAAGCAATCAACATGATACCATGTGGGAGATAGCTGATATACTCAAAATATCCATATCAATAAAGTGTTTGATGAGGATGAAAAATGTATCTTTTATTTTACAAAAAAAAACTAAAAGGAATTTATAGCCAACCCAATGAAAACAAAGGGATGTTTCAAGAATATGTAAGGCAGAACCCTGTCTTTTCCAGCTTAGTCTTCTTTTGGAGTTAAGCAGCCTCATTTCTACATTCTGGAATATCACTAATCCATAATGGGTTAGGGCCCAGACATTCTGGATAATATGTCATCTTCTGTCTCATTTCTAAACTGTGTTTCCCAAAATTGTGCTAATTTACACAAAAAGTGAATGCCCATTTCCCTCCATTTCATCAAAATGGCTGTTTCGCCTCAAAATTTTTTCCAATTTGTTGAGTAAAAAACTGTATTTGTTTCAATTTCTGTAGCTTTTGGAAAATTCAATTAAGTTATTTTAATTGTTTAAATAGACTCACCATAGCAATTTCAAAAACCACACTAAAGTGCTTTTTAAGCTAAAATGTTACCTAAGTATTTCTTCATGAGTAAAATGGGCACTTCCATTTCCGCTCAATTTGGAATAACTATCCATTTACGGAGCATTTCTTATCAGTACCTGTGCTGCATTTTGTGCCACTGTGGTTGTCTCTTTTGAGATTGAAACAGATTTCATAGATGACTCCAGCATGGATACTGGATTTTCTGTGAAGAAACAAGGTTTAAGAAGTCAAATTTACCTGTAATAATCAATCTCTTAGCCTTTTAGTAAAGAATAGTTTATATTGTGTGTGCTAATTAAATGTGAACTAAAATTATAAAGCTGTGAAGATAAACTTTTGATAGAAGTTCAAGATACAGAGTTAGCAAATACAGAGAATTTTCCTTTAATGTGACAAATTCCCTACCTAAGGTAAATATTTAAGTCATTATGTAACTTGGAACCAGGAAAAATTATACATGGGAGAGGGCTCTCTCTCTCTGCTCAGTGGTCTTAGAGGTGGATTCTGCTCGGTAGGCCAACAAGGACATTTGCAAACACAGAGCTATTTACAATCCTGTTTAAATATGCGATACACACAGTCCTGGGAATTTACGCTAAAAATCATGCAGGACTCTTTGCTGTTGAGGTATATGTTAGTATCGAGGGAATTAGATTGATGGGAATTGTGGACAGGGGAAGGAGGAGGACAGAAGGGACAATGGAAGAAAGAGATGGTGAGAGGAAGAAAGAAAAGGGGGAAAATGTGTGTGTGAGGATGAGAAAGAGTTTGGTACAAGAATGGTTTGAGCCCTGGTTGGTGTGGCTCTATGGGCTGAGTGCGAGCCTGCAAACCTAAGGGTCCCCAGTTTGATTCCCAGTCAGGATGCATGCCTGGACTGCAGGCCAGGGTCCCCAGTAGGGGGTATGTGAGAGTCAACCACACATTGATGTTTCCCTCTTTCTCCCTCCCTTTCCCTCTCTCTAAAAGTAAGTAAGTAAGTAAATAAATAAATAAATAAATAAATAAACAAAATCTTTCAAACCATTCTTTTTGAAAACAACTAGGGAGAGTATATATGGGGATGGTAGGTAAAGGGGTTTCATGTTGGAGAGGTATAGGGTGGGATAGAATGCTAATTTCTAACCATTTCAAAAATTTGAACATTTCTAATAAGCACTAAAAACCATTTTAGATCTATCGTAATTGCAGTGATATAACTGTTGAATATACTTTATGAATCTCCACAAAGTATTTTATTTGTATTTTTCTTTTGACAGACAAGGATAATTAAGAGAGTCTGTATTGTGATTTGAATTTATTAACCACTTAATTTACTGGTGTTAAAAAATCTTTTTGGAAGAGGTAGTGACTATAAAAGTCTGTATAGCCTTTTTAAACTGGTTTAATTAATTAGAACTAGATTTGTGAAATCATAATCTGTAGGTTAAACATCACACAAGAGCTGACACAAATAAATTTCAAGTGTACAGTTTCACACAAAAAATGCTAACAAATATGACTTTCCATAACATTCCTTCTATCAGCAGTTTGTAGAAATAAAGCTAGAAAAGTTTTCAGGATCTAAGTCATTAAGGATTTCAGGATCTAAGTCATTAAGGATTTGTATATCTTATTATTAAGGAATTTAAATTTTTATACTGAAGATAAAAACATTAAGACTAGACTTATGTATAAGAAATAATTTAATAATTATTTTAGTGGCAGCTTGGAAGATTCATTAAAAACATTACGTTAGGGCAAAAATATTAGTAAGTTATGGCAATATAGGAGGCTAAAGGGTGCTAAAATTCTGAAGTAAGGAGACAGAACCAATAGGCTTGAAAACTGACTAGATAGTGGAATGAGGCAGATCTAAGAATCAAAAGTGACTCTTTCACTTCTAGCTTGGGAAACTGAGTGAGTTGGTGATAATATTCATCAACACTGGGAATATGGGAAATGGTCCAAGTGTGTCTTGACTCTTAATCAGAACTGGACACTCTGTAAGATAGACTCACAACTCCATGAGTTAGCATCATGAATTAGCATGATTTATCTTTCCAAACTGAAGTCCCCAAATAAAAGGTATGACTTTGTTAAGCAAATTAATTTGCATTCTTACTTTTTATTTTACTCTATTTCAGATCCTATATCATGTAGCTTAGAAACAATTGAATAATCATTAAAAAATAACTGATTCTGGTGAAAATGATGACATAGGCAGACATGGCTCCCTCTTTGCACCACCACATCAATATTACAACTAAAATATAGAATAACCATCAATCAGGAATGTCAGAAACTGAGTTGAATGAAAGTCCGAAAACTATGGAACTGAAGAAACGACATCCATCCAGACTGGTGGGAGGACCATGGACATAGAATGGGCTGGCCCCACACCCACATGGATAAAAATTCAGGAGAGCTATGTTGGAAGCAAGGAATCCCAGACTCACACCAGGCCCCTCAGCCCAGGATTCTAGTGCCAGGAAAATAAGTACCCCCAACTTCTGGCTGAGAAAACCGGTGGGGATTGTTGGTGGAGGAGGCTGCTGGAACCCTAAGCAATTCCTTCCTGGGAAATCCACAAATGGACTCACCTACTCAGACTTGCTCCCTCTGAGCTCCACTACCAAAGGGGCAGCTTGAAGGGCACCAGTACTAGACTGGGAAAGGCTAAAATGTTTGGCATACAGGCCACTGTCCCTTTGCTGAGACCTCCCCTCATAGAGCTGGTAGGCTGGTGCCATATCTGACACTCCATCAACCTGGCTAACACTGTGTGACCCACCTTGGAGATCCACAGAGGCTCTACCCTACCCAACTTACAGGCACACCCAAGTTGCTTTTCCATTGGAATAGCTGGTCTTGGCTCCTAAATCTTATCAAACAAGCAACACTAGTTTCAGTGAACCTTAAAGGCTAGATTAGTGTCACAGCTTGGCTTCACCTGGGAATCTCCAAGACCAGCACAAATAGCAGCCATCTGGATTACTTTATGGGGTGCCCTGGGCAAAACACAGGTTGAGGCTGACCTTGGGTGCACCACTTGGGAAACCCTAGAGCCTGCACACCCAGTGGACAGCTACAGACCATGTCAGAGCACCAGCACCCTGACCCTGAACAGCTGATCCTCCATGGAGGGCAGAGGGTGGTGGTCGGTGGTTACAGCCAGTCCTTGCAGTTGACTTGCCTGGGTAAATCCCTTCTATTGATCTGCCAACAGCAACTGAGGCTCAACTACAAGAGGTGTACTTAGCCCACATGAAGGGTACACCTTGAGTAGTCAACTTCAGTGATAGGGGAGGCTGTGCCACTGGACCTTACCAGGATACCTACTACATTAGGCCACATTACTAAGATATGGAGGCAAAGCAGCTCTACCTAATACACAGAAACAAACACAGGGATGCTGCCAATTGAGGAGACAAAGACCCATAAAAAAGAACAAGTCAGAAACAAAAGATACACTAATTGTGCCCTAGCAGGTGTGGCTCAGTGTTTTGAGCGCCGGCCTGCAAACCAAAGGGTCGCCAGTTTGATTCCCAGTCAGGGCACATGCCTGGGTTGCAGGCCAGGTCCCCAGTCAGTATGGGGCACATCAGGGACCTAATGTGTGGGGCACACATTAATGTTTCTCTCCCTCTCTTTCTCCCTCCCTTCCCCTCTAAAAATAAATAAATAAAATCTTTTAAATAAAAGAAAACGAGGGATACACTAATTGAAATAATGAGCAATTTACAGGGAAACAACAGTAGCTGAGAATCAAATCAATGATTTGGAACATAAGCAACAAAAAAACAACCATGCAGATCAACAAAAAGAAAACAAATCCCCCCAAATGAGGATAGTATAAACAACCTCTGGGACAACTATTAAGAGGTCCATCATTCATCCCAATGGGGTGATAGAAAGAACAAGAAATTAGAAATCGATTTAAAAAAATTGTGAAAGAAAACTTCCCTAATTTGGTGAAAGAAATAGACATGCAAGTCCAGGAAGTGCAGAGAATCCCAATTATGATGGATGCAAAGAGGCCTACTCCAGGACACAACATAATTAAATTGCCACAGGTTAAAGATAACAAGAGACTCTTAAAAGCAAGAAAAAAGTACTTAGTTACTGGAAGGTTGCCAGATGGGAGTGGAGAGGGGCAGAATGGGTCTAGAGGTAAGGAGATTAAGTATAAATAGGTAGTTACAGAATAGTCATGGGGATGTGAAATACAGTGTAGGAAATGGGGTAGCCACAGAACTTACATGCACGACTCATGGACATGAATAATGGTAGGGGGATTGCCCGAGGGAGTGGGGGGTGCAATGAGGGAAAAACCAGAATAACTGTAACAGCATAATCAACAAAATATAATTAAAAAAATAAATTGATTACTTCATAATGCACTCCAATTCATTTTCCTTTTCAATTATAATTTATCGATTATGCTATTACAGTGTTTCCAATTTTTCCCTCTTTGCTCCCCTCTACCCAGCTCTACCCACACCATTGTTCATGTGTATGGGTCATGTGTATAAGTTCTTTGGCTACTCCGTTTCCTACACTGTACTTTACATCGCGCCATGACTATTCTGTAACTACCTATTTGTACTTCTTAATCCCCTTACCTCTTCACTCATTCTCCCACACTCCATCTCCCAACTGTTCCCCATATCCATGATTCTGTGTCAGTTCCTGTTGTTTGCTTAGTTTGTTTTTTAGATTTGTTGATAGATTTGTATTTTTTCCCATTTTATTGTTCATAGTTTTAATCTTCTTTTTCTTAAATTAGTCCCTTTAACATTTCATATAATAATGGTTTGGTGACGATAAACCTTTAATTTTCTCTTGTCTGGTAAGCTCTTTATCTGCCTTTCGATTCTAAATTATATCTTTTTGGGGGTAGAGCAATCTTGGCTGTTGGACTCTGCTTTTCATGACTTTGAATATTTCTTGCCAATCCTTTCTAGCTTGCAAAGTTTCTTTTGAGAAATCAGCTGATGGTCTTATGGAAATTCCACTGTATGTAACTGTTTTTCTCTTCCTGCTTTTAAGTTTCTCTCTTTACCTTTAACCTTTGGTAATTTAATTACGATGTGTCTTGGAATAGGCCTCTTTGCATCCATCTTACTACTTGCATGTCTACTTTCTTCACCATTTTAGGCAAGTTTTCTTTTACTACTTTTTCAAAGAGATTTCCAATCTCTTGCTCTTTTCTCTTCTCCTTCTAGAACCCCTATGATGGGAATGTTGGACCTCTTAATAGTTGTCCCAGAGGTTGTTTATACTATCCTCATTTTAGGGTTTTTTTTCCTTCATGTGGTTCTGCATGGTTTTTTTTTTGTTCCTTATGTTCCAAATCACTGATTTGATTTTTGGCTTCATTCACTCTACTGTGTTTCCCTGTAAATTGTTCATTATTTCTATTAGTGAATCCTTTGTTTCTTATTGGATCTTTTTTTATGCTGCCGAGGTCCTAAGTTCCTTGAGCATTCTTATAAACAGTGTTTTGAACTCTGCATCTGATAGACTGCTTATCTCCAATTTGTTTAGTTCTTTTTCTGGAGTTTTGATCTTTCTCTCATTTGGGTTATGTTTGTCTCCTCCTTTGGGCAGCCTCCCTGTGTTTTTTTTTTTATGTATTCAGTACAGCTCCTATGACTTTGTGTCTTGGTAGTATGGCTTGGCATATTAGGTGTCCTGTAGAGTGCAGTGGCACAGCTTCTCCTATCACCCAAGCTGAGTACTTGAGGTGTGCCCTTTGCGTGGGCTGAGCATACTCACCTTTCGTAGTTGAGCCTTGACTGCTCTTGGCATATCAATGGACCGGATTTACCCAACCCAGGCTAGTCAGCTCCAAGGACTGGCTATGACCACTGACCACCAACCTCTATGCTCCATGGATGATCACCTGCATGGGGGAAGGAGGGTGGTGCTCTGATGTAGTCTGTAGCTGTCCACTGGGTGTGCTGGCCCTGAGGTTATCCAGGTGGTGCAGGCCAAGGTCAGCTCCAACCTGTTTTCTGCCTGGAGCCACCCTGCATGAGCTATAAACCAATCTGGGATGGCTGCTGCTTGTGCTGGTTTGGAGATTCCCAGGTGAAGCCAAGCTGTGAATCCAGGCTGGCTGCTCCTAGTGCCAGGACTGTGGCCTCTTAGCAAGTGGTATGGGCGCTGGGGTGTCACTGAAGCTTGCTGTTGCTTGTTTGAGAGCATGTAGGAAGATGTGAAGCATGAACCAAAACCAGCCATTCAAACGGAAAAGTCACGGTTAACAGTTTGGGTAGGCCCGTAAGTTTTGTGGGATGGAGTCTCAGGGGATCTCCAGGGCAAGGAAAACAGTGTTAGCCAGGTTGATGGAGTTTCAGATACAGGATCTGCTTGTTGGCTCCATAGCTTTGTTGGGGCAGGGCTCAGAAAAGGGACAGTGGCTCTGCTCACATTTCTGTCTGGGAGAAAGCTGTCTCCCCGCTCCCACTTTAAAACCAGACACTTCACTTCCTCCCTGTATGCCACTGGTGCCTTTCAAGTTGCTACAGAGGAGCTGGAGCTCAAAGGAAGTGAGTCTGAGTAAGTTCATTTGTGGATTCTTTAAGGGGGACTGCTTGGGACTCCAGCAGAAGTGAGAAATTATGGGGACTTATCTTCCTGGCACTGGAACCCTGGGCTGGGGGGCCTGCTGTGGGGCTGGGACTCCTCACTCCTGAGATATCCCTCCTGAATTTTTATCCACCAAACGTGGATGTGGGACCTCCACCCCTTGATGGATGTGGTTTAATTCCATAATTGTCAGACTTCTGTTCAACTTTTATGAAATAATAGAAAAATATTTAATAAATAATAAAATTTATTTATTAAAAATAAGATAATTTATTAAAATAAATAAAACCTGAAAAAAATTCCCTTAAGTTTTTTTTCAGATTTTACTTATTTATTTTTAGAGAGAGGGAAAGGGGGAGAGAAAGAGAGGGAGGAAAACATCAATGTGTGGTTGCCCCTCATGTGCCCCCTACTGGGGACCTGGTCTGCAACCCAGGCATGTGCACTGACTGGGAATTGAACCAGCGACTTTTGGCTTCCCAGTCTGGTGCTCAATCCACTGAGCTACACTAGCCAGGGCTCAACTCAATTTCTGATGGTTTTAAGTGATGGTTGTTTTATATTTTAGTTGTAATTTTAATGTGGTTATGTGAGGAGGTGAGCCATGTTTACCTATGCAGCCATCTTGACAGGAAGAGTCTCCAATTCATTTTTTAAATCTTAATTTTTAAACCAGAAATTGAAGGGTTTTAAAATCTATCATGAGATACCTGGAGATTCTAATGGTTCCAACTTTTGTTGGATCCACAGTTGAAAAAGGAAAAGGAACTAGACTACATACTCCCTATATTAACCTCCACTTAAAAAATATTACATAATTTACTCATGCTAATAAGTAGAATTCACACATTTCATGAAAAAGTACCATAAACATTCAAGTATAGTTATAAAGAGATGAAACTGTATAATTGATTACCAGCCCCCAAAGTCTGTACTTTATTTCTTTTTGTTTAAATCTGAGAAATAGGGCACTACTGTCACTCTCTCCACACTTACACGACATGCCTGCAAACCCCAAGAAGGAATTTATCTACTGAGATGGACTCAGACTCCCTCCTTACAGTTAAGTGATTCTAACTTCAAAATTAAAAATCTAGCTGTTTACTGGCAGGGGCCTCTAAGAACCACAAGCTGAACCCTTGGTTTCTCCTGTGTGTTTACACTGCTGCCTAAGTCACTCACTGCAGAGTTCTTCTTTGTTCTGTTATTGCCAAGTTATCATCCAACCAACAGACTATGACCTGCCCCAACCAATCAGAACTGTACAAAATCTACCCTTATTTAAATGTATACTGTCCCCACAGGGTGGCTGGGTGGGAGGAAAAGGCAGATAACTGTATTTGAACAACAATAAAATACAAAAAATGCAAAAAAAAAATTGTACAATTGGAAACCTCATTTACATGAAGCAGATTCAAATGGGAAGTTTTCCACAAAAAATTTTGCTTCTTCTTTGTCTCAGGAGAGCATACTTTGTTTGTAATCGAGGCCTTGTTTTCCAGGTTTGCAAACTGTTATTTAAGTAAAGTCTCTCCTTTTTTGCTCTAGTGCCTTTTGTTGGATTTGTTTACATGCTCTAACATTGTCTCAAAAATGCCATTGTTACGATTAAGGAAATAAACTTGTATGTCACAGGTAAAAAAAAAAGATTCATAATAGCCTTAAACAGCCTAGATATCTCTCAATGAGTGAATGGATAAACTACTATACATAAACAGTGTATATCCATATCATGGAATACTACTCAGCAATAAAAAGCAATACTACTAATACACTCAACAACTTAGATGACCCTCACAGGGAATTTTGCTAGGTGAAAGAAGCCAATCTCAGAAGGATACATACTATATCATCATGTTTATATAACATCACCAAATAACATAATTATAAAGGTAAAAACAGATTCATGATTGTCC
Organism: Carollia perspicillata; assembly: GCA_004027735.1. Taxonomy (NCBI): domain Eukaryota; kingdom Metazoa; phylum Chordata; class Mammalia; order Chiroptera; family Phyllostomidae; genus Carollia; species Carollia perspicillata. Next base: position 12,954 of record PVKM010022613.1, read on the forward strand.
TGGTGAAGACACTGAGGGCAGAAAATAGGTGTGCGTATAAAATGGCAAGCATGAGGGAATCCTATAGTGAGAAAACAGTTGTGTAATTTGATTGTTCTGACAAATAAATGAATCTATACATGTGATTAAATTGTACAGACCTATAAAAGACACACACACAAAAACAAACTTAATAAACAGGCCAAACACATTTTGAGTTGTTATCCTTCCCTCTTTAAAAGACAAATCCTTTACCTGTGTTGCAGTTTGATAGGCCTTCTTTTGTCAGATCAATCACAGAATCAAATTTCTTTTTCTCTACAGCCTGAAAAGTTAGATTAAAAAATAAGATTTTTGCCTCAATAACAAAAATGGTTTTTAAAAATAAAACTCATCATTTTAAATTACTATACAGAAGCTAGACACTGAACATTTTACGTTTTTATGGTTGAATTTAACTTTTCTCTGACAAAGAAACTCTTGAAATACTGTATAGTTTCTGAGAATATGACTAAGCAGAATCCAAATAAATTCATTTGGTATGCATGGTTGTAAAATATGTTTATCACTAGCTGTTTGCTTTTTAATGTTTAAGCTAGACTGGAACCTGATTATACCAACCAGTCAGACATTAATATTTCAGGGAACAAATCTCCCAAAGAATGAATAACAAAGCTAAACTGTCCAACATGCAGCAAACTAAAGTTCATAGAACATATTCAAATAAACAACATTCAAAGACAGTATGTATTACCTACCATAATAACTTCAGTATCAGCATTAGGTGAATTATTAGAATTTCCTGATGTAACTTTTCCAGAACCTGAAAGAAAATTATTAAAATGTGAACATTTGGCAAGTTTATTAAAATATTAACTGTTTATGGAGTTCATTATATATTAATATTGAAACACAATAATGGGATGCTAATTATCAATTTATTATACAATCATAAAAAGTAACTCAATTGACTTTATCTATTCTGAAGACTGACAACCAAGTACAAAAAAATCTAACTTTGGTTCAAAAGATGTTATCTTTCTGTAACTTTACAACTGTATTAGTAACTCTTGAAAGGCTATCTATAAATGGGATTTGAGGAAATAAACTTGGAAATGTACACATTTTCTATTCAGTATCTTTAGATTAGGCTATCCGAGATGGCTAAGCATTCTTCATAGAACCACTAAGAAAGCCTCAGATAAATGTTTAATGTTCCTTAAGCTATTTTATTCACAATCTTTAAAAATTATTTTTCTTTTATTGATTCCAGACAGAGGGGAAGAAACGGAAAAAGAGAGGGAAAGAAACATTGATGTGAGAGAGAAACATAAATCGGTTGCCTCTTCCATGCATCCCGACCAGGTATTGAACCCACACCTGGGCATGTACCCTAACTGGAAATCGAACCCACAGCTTCTTGGTTTGTGGGACAACACCTGACCAACTGAGCCACACTGGCCAGGGCTTTATTCATAATCTTAACTGCCCATACCAAAGGGACAATTTAGTAGCTATATAAGCATAGGCAAAGATTTCTGAAATTAAGATGCAAATACTCCAATATATCACAAAAAATGAAAAGGAAATAGAGAATTTTGAATGAGAAATTATGGGCCAACAAAAGTTATTTTGATGGGTAGGAGCTCCTCCTTTCTTTCTGCTGCATAGTATTCTGCTGTGTAAATGTACTAGTTTTTTTTGATCCACTCGTTTACCGATGGGCAATTAGGTTGCTTCCAACTTTTGGCTATTGCAAATTGTGCTGCTATAAACATTGGGGTGCATAGGTTCTCTTGATTTGGTATTTCAGGGTTCTTAGGGTATAATCCCAGCAATGGAATTGCCAGGTCAAAAGGCAGTTCCATTTTTAGTTTTTTTCAGGAAATTCCATACTGTTTCCCACATTGGCTGCACTCCCACCAACAGTGTACTAGGGTTCCCCTTTCTCCACAACCTCTCCAGAACTTTTTTTTTGATTTGGTTATGATGGCCATTCTGACCGGTGTGAATGGTATCTCATGGAAGGAACTGGAGAGCATTATGCTAAGTGAAATGAGCCAGGCAGTGAGAGACAAATACCATATGATCTCACCTATAAGTGGAACCGGATTAACAAAACAAACAAGCTAGCAAAATATAAATAGACATTGAAATAAAGAATAGACTGACAGTAACCAGAAGGGCGTGGGGAGGGGGATAATGAGGGAAAGAAGGGGAAAGGTCATCAAGGAACACTTATAAAGGACCCATGGACAAATCAAAGGGGGACAGGACTGAGGGTAGGGAGTGGGAGATGGGGGTGGGTAGGGTGTGGGGGAGGGTATGGGAGAAAATGGAGACAATTGTATTTGAAAAACAATAAAATAAAAAATAAACAAAAAGAAGAGTTATTTTGAGAGGAAACTTACTGGAAATTTAAGATTACAGATTTTTTACATAAGTATAACAAGACAGAAACTGTAAAGAACAACAACAGTATTATAAAAATACCAAAAATTATAAAAGTAATCAAAGATACTGAGGAATAGCCAAACTGTAAACCTTAGGTAGACTATAAGATAACTTAATAGTCAAGACAAAAAACAAACCACCAACACAGGCCAGAGCAAACAAGTAAAAATAATGTATATGAAATATAAATAGTTTTTTATAACCTACAAAGCCATTAAAGAAACAGTACAGAAACAAAAAGCCATAAATTGATAAATACAAGTTTAAAAAGAAACCTCAATTATATTAAGAGGCCACTTATTTACTTAAGTAATATAAATCAAATATAACTTAAAATATTCGAGAGAGTTTTATTTTATTGAAAGATTATATTCAATTATCTAAACAAATGCTGATTTGAAGCTAATTTGATAGACTATATTTTAATCAACTTAAGATACCTGTTAGATTTGATGTAATTGGTGTTGTCAAACTAGGGCTTTCCACAGAAATCAACATAACATCATCGTTACTAAAATGACAAAAAAAATTAAAAATGAAAATGAACTAAACATGCATTATTAGGCTTAAACATACAATCAATGGCTAGAATTCTTCTAACGTAACCTTTTACAACTGATATATTTTAATCTCATAATTGTGTGTGGGGGTATGGGAGTGATAAAACCAAATACCCAAGAAACCCCATGTAATACCAATTAATTACATGACCAAAAGTTCATGGACATCCAATCACAATGGACCTTGAAAACTCAGTAGAGATCCACTTACAATGAGTCCAAATACATCATCTATAAGTGTACAATATACATAGTGTGGGAAATATAAAGTCACTATAGCACATACACTTGCCTTCATTAAAATGAACCAACATTAAGTGAATAAAAACTTTTTAAGATACTCTGACTTACAGATATAGGACGGTAACAAAGCTATTAAAAATTAATTCTGCAACTACATTTTATCACTATGGTAGCAATATTTACCACACATTTACTAAACTGAGGCACTGATGGTAAATGGTGCTTATAGTTATAGAATATCCTGAGTCAGAAGACTTATCTTCTGCTTCCATTTGACCCTGATACCACTTTTATGAGCTGACATTTAAACAGAATTTTTGTTAAGGTCTTGACACAAATTTCATTAAGCCCATAAAATTGCTAGATGAATTTTCTATACCACTTCCTTACAGATGGTTTTTAATTTTTAGTTTTTGTACTTAATTCTATAATTCACTTCAAGCTATTCTGTATATGATGTGAGGTAAGAGTTGAGATTCACTTTTCCCCTCTGGTTAATTCAACATTTGTTGGGAAGACTATCTTTTCATTATTAAATTACTTTGGCATCTTTCTTGAAAACCAGTGAGCTGTATGTATACTTTCTAAGCTGTCCATTGATTTATGTCTACTCTTATGTCAACACCATTGTCTTCATTACTATAGCTTGAAAATAAGTCTTAAAACTCAAGTAGTTTATGTCTTCAAACTTTGTTTTTCTTTTATAACATTGTCTTCATTTTCTAGGTCTTTTCCAATTCACATAAGTTTCCAATCAGATTGTTAGTTTCTACAAAAAATGCTGCCAGGATTTTGACTGAGATTGCATTAAATGTACAGAACAATGCAGGAAAAGTGACATTAATAATTAATTTTGATTTGTGAATATGGCACATCTGTATATATTTAGGATCTTTAACTTCTCTTAGTAAAATTTTGTACTTTAAAAGAAGTAATACTTCAGAGCAGTTTTAGGTTTATAAATTTAGTGGAAAGTACAGTTTTCCCTGTACCCTGTTCCCTACTCTCTTTCCACCACCCCAAGTATCAAAATCTTGTACCAAAATGGTACGCTTGTTACAACTGATCAACCTACACTGACACATTATCACCCAAAGTCCATAGTTTACAGTAAGGTTCACTCTTAATGTACATTTGTCACTCTGACAAATGTATAATGACATGCACCCACCATTATGGTACCATATGGGTTAGTTTCTCTAACCTAAAGAATCCCATGATCTGCCTATTCATTTCTCTCCAGTAAAGGCATTACTAGCAACAATTGATCTTTTTATTGCTCCGTTACTTTTGTCTTTTCCAGAGGGTTTTATGCTAGAATCATACAGTATATAACCTTCTCAAATTGGCTTCTTTCACTTATTAATATGCATTTGTTTCCTCCATGTCTTTTCAAAGCTTGATAGCTCATTTTTCTTTTTCTTCTTTTTTTTTAAGCACTGTTAATATTCCATTGTCTGAACATACCACAGGTTATTTATCAATTCACCTACTTAAGGACATCTAGGATGCTTCTAAGTTTTGGCAATTATGAATAAGATTTTAAATGATTCCACTTTCTCTTTTTTAACATATCAATTATACTCCTTTTTCTGGTGATTGCCTTAGATTTTGTGATCCACATATACAATTAATTCAAGTCTACTTTCATATATAACATTATACTGTTTTAGAAACAGATTTTGGTATGTAGTGGTAAAATGTGGGTAGAGGGGAAGCATTCTATTAGTCCTATAGTTAGGTCTCAGGCTTTTAATTAGTCTGTGCCCCTGGAATGTGAACTTGACTAGTGCTTCTCAGTACCCTTCCTTCCCAGCCCCCTCTTAAGAGAGACAGTTTGGCTAGAGGGGCTTTGAGTTAGGCATTTTCCTTCCTCCATGTGGAAAGCTACAGGGAGCAGGAGTTGGGTATTCCCTTTCCCTTAGGTAGGGAACAGTTTCTCCCAAGGGCAGCCTTGTTAAGAGACAGCTCTGCTGGTGTATTTCAGAAGGTTCCTTTTACCTTCCTCCTGCTGGAAACATGAGATTTCCCCCCAGTATTCACTGTGAGGCCCTGGCAGAGCTTCTGGAGGTAAAACTCACAAAACTGTGGGTTTTCCCCTGTAACCATCCCCCTATTCCCAGAGTTTTAGACTCCACACTAGTTCCTATAGAGGTTTCTGCTCATGGGTTTCTGTTCCAATTCCAGTAGGTTGTGATTCTCAGTTTCCACCTGTTTGTCTCTCCAACTTTGGGGTCAGTAGTTAGCTCTGTGACCTTACTTCTCTGATGGAGCTAAGAAGAGTTGTTGGTATTTTCAGTTTGTTCAGCTTTTTAATTATTGTTAGAATAGTTATGACCCCTTACATGCTGGACTGGAAATCTGAAGCCTACTTTGTAGTTTTGAAGTTAGGTCTTACAGATATTTTGGCAACTTTATCCCTATGTATATAATTCTTTGATATTATTATTAATGGTACCAATTTTAAATATGAAATTCCAATTGCTTGTTGCCTGTACATAGAAATACTAGAGAAACAGTACAATACGCACAAACACTACATATTATAGAGGTAGTATAATACACACACACATATCTCCTATGTAGAAACAGAAAATTTTATATTTATCCATATACATTTAATTTCCAGCACTTTCATTACTTTACCTGTCTAGATCTAAATTTCCATTTGGTATAATTTTCCTTCTGCCTGAAGAACCTCCTTTAACATTTCATTTAAAATATATATTTTAAAATTTTATTTATTTTTTGAATGAAAAGGAGGGAGAAAGTGACAAGAGAAACATTGATGTGAGAGATGAGAAATATCAATTGGTTGCCTCTTGCATGCCCCTCCCCCACCCCACTCATGCCCTGACCAGGAATTGAACTGCGACCTTTTGGTTTGGAAGCTGATGCTCAGTTCACTGAACCACACCAGCTAGAACTCCTTTAACACTTCTTGTAGTGCAGGTCTGCTGCTGATGTATTCTTTTCACTTTTTTTTTAAGTGTGAAAAATTCTTTGTTCCTCCCTATGTCTGAAATATATTTTCACCAAGTGTAAAACCTTGAACAGACAGTTTTCTTTCAATGATTTAGAGATATCTTCCAGTTTGCATAGTTTGCAGTGAGGTCTTCTGATGTTCTTATTTTTGATCCTTTCTGTGTAATGTGTCTTTTCTCTCTGGCTGCTTTTAAGATTTTCTTGTTACCAGTGACTTTCAGCAATATGATTATAATGTGGTTTTCCTTTACACTTTTTCTGCTTATAGTTTGTTAATTTTTTTATATTTATGATTTAGAATTTTCACCAAATTTGGAAAAATGTTAAGACATTATATTTTTCTGATCTGATTGCCCCCTGCCTAGTGATACTTCAAATATATATATGACTGTTTGATAGTGTTTCATAGGTCTCTGATGCTATGTGTATTTTTTTTTTTTGTTAGACTTTTTCTCATGCTTTTGTTGGAATAGTTTCTAGTGCTATTTCACTGATTTAAAAAAAAATCAGTTATTCTGTTGTTGGTCTTATCCAATGTACTTTTCACTTTATTGTCTTTTTCAACTCTAAAGTGCAATTTAGGTCTTTCCCCTTGCATGCCTATTTCTTTAATCATGTTAACATTTTCCACTATATTGATGAACACAAAGAACATAACTGATGATAGCTGCTTTATATTGCTGTCTGCTAAGTTTCCATATTTGTTTTAATCATTTCCATTTTCTCCTTGTTATGGGTTATTTGCTACTTTGCATATCTGTATTTTTGATTAGATGCCTGGCACTGTAATATTTACACTGTTGGATGATGTTTCGTCCCTTCAAAGAGTGTTGGACTTTGTTTTGGCATGCAGATGAATTATTCAGAATTTGTGTGATTCCTTGGGTAAGTCCACTGTTGTCTTTAGACTACGACTAATTTAGCCCCATTATAGCTATACCCATTTAAAGACTCTACCTGCTGTTCCATGATATTACATGGGACAACATCATGGCCAGTAGGAAAGCAAAATACCTGACCTCTGTAAAACTGCCAAGAAATGTTTGGCCTTCTTCTTTTCAATGGTTCTTTCTCCAGCCTCTTGTAGTTTCATATCTTCCTGGAATCCATGGAGGGCTATGTCTTAAGAACCAGAATGGGAGATGGAAGATGGCAGCAAGGTAGGTGGGAGCGGAGCCCAGTACTCCCTGTGCCCAGCTGGAACACCTAGCCGATCTTCTGAGGAATAGAGTGAAGAGCCAATGGAATCGCAGCTTATATGAAGTTTGGAGGCTAGAAATTATAGAGAACATTGAAAAGCAGATGGTGAGGAGACTGTGTTGGGATACTAAAATCCCTGGGATCTGTGCAGGGAACTAGGCTGTTGTGGCCCCCCACCTGGCATCTGCTGTATGCTTAAAGTCCTTGGGAGGAAGAGAGACAAAGTGGGAGACACAGAGGCTGTGTACACCCACTGGGACTGTGGATGCTAGCTAGGTCATTACCAGAGAAATTGGGGAAATAAGCGATACTTAAAGAAGGGAGAAGAATTGGGCCATGGTGGACACTGACCCAGATAGTCTCCAGACTGGTTAGAAAGTGGGGCTGTATGAAAGGCCGGGCAGCACTTGTTAAGAACAGTGGGCTTAAAACAAGAGGCTCTTACTCAAAAAAAAAAAAAAAAAAAAGGATCACAGCTGCTTTGTAAGGAACTCTTGCCCAGCAGCTGGCTCACACCACTCTCCCTGAGGGTGACTGGAGCTGCTTGCCCAGCAGTGGGCTCCAGCTGCAGGCTCCAGCTGCAGTGGGCTCGCCAAGATTAAGGAGGAAGCACACTGATGGATCTCGGTGCAACTGGTGGATTAAAGGTGCAGGTCTGGCGCAGATGGACAGTAGGGACACGGTATCTCACGAAGCACCTGGGCTGTAGGCTGGGCAACTGTGAATACTGTGGCCCAGACTTGGCCCCCATCCTCCCAAAACCACAGGAACAGAGAAAAGTGAAGTCCAGCCACCCCCCTTCCTGTGGTATCCAGGAAGACAAGCAAAGCTTGTTCAACAGATTAAGTCAGCAGGGGGCTTCGTTTTATCTTTCCTCTCTCTCTCTTTTTCTTTCTTCCCCCAAGTGAGACAATAAGACTTGGACTTGTGAAAGAATCAGAGACAGATGCAAAGAGGAAGCACATGGCTAACCCCCAAACCTGAGAAACAGACGATTTCACTTTGCTGCCCATAAAACTGGCATTTTATTGTTTATTTGAATTATTATTTTTCATTATTTTTACTTCTCCTATTATGATTTTTCTTTTAGTTCTCTTATGTTTACTTTTATTTCTCTTTCTTGCTCTGTTTAATTGCATTGTTTGCTTTTCCTTGCTCTCTCTTTCATATTGTATTTTAATTTTCCTTCTTTCACTTCACCCGTGTTCCAATAACACACTACTCTTGGCTATGTACTTTTTATTCCTGTCATTCAAACCATATATTTATGTCATATTATCGTTGTTTCAGTACTGTTGTAAATAATTTTTGTTCCATAGCATTGTAAACACTACGAGCA